>CAEGAD010049036.1:0-15521 GCA_903067055.1 Poeciliopsis paucimaculata | reverse complement strand
TAGTGAAGGTGATCAATAGGTTTGATTGCTGAAGGTGATCAATAGGTTTGATTAGTGAAGGTGATCAATAGGTGTGAGTAGTGAAGGTGATCAATAGGTTTGATTACTGAAGGTGATCAATAGGTTTGATTGTAGAAGGTGATCAATAGGTGTGATTAGTGAAGGTGATCAATAGGTGTGATTAGTGAAGGTGATCAATAGGTTTGATTGCTGAAGGTGATCAATAGGTGTGATTAGTGAAGGTGATCAATAGGTTTGATTAGTGAAGGTGATCAATAGGTGACCTTATGTGCCCTGAAAGCATCGTTAAATAAATTATATAATATCTATTATAGATACGTAAACATGGTACAACAAGGCCGTTGCCATGGTTACGGCGTCCCCTGGCGGCGCAGCAGCTGTTCCCCCTATGAAGGAAGCTGAGCAGGTCTGATCGCAGCACAGCTTCACACATCAGGAGTCTTGGACTCCAGCAAGGCCTCATAAATGACCTTTGACCTTTCATTTTTGTACGTTTCGACTGACTAAAATTACTTGATGTTCGGAGAACATGGCGTCTCCAAGTGCCATCTCCATGGCAACCACAGCCTGAAGATTCAGTGCTGCCTCTACTGGATCATGGAGGACATCACATCCAGCTGGAAGCAAGAACGACCAATCAAAACAGCCGGTTGGCCGGCCCCAGTTTAAACTGGTCCAGTCTGGTTCCCTCATGCAGAGAAGAACCAGGCCGGAGCCTCAGAGGTGCTGCAGCTCCACTGCAGCTGCAGCACCAGCAGAGAATCTGAGACGCTTTTCTCTCAGCTGCTCAGAGAAACTAAACCTGGTTCTGGTTCTGGTACTAGAATGAGTCTGGTGAATCTGAGTCAAACTGGTGGAGTAAAACCCCAGCTTGTGCTTCAGAAACGTGCCGAATGATTTTCCAATATAAATCTGAAAAGTGTGGCATGCATTTATTTTCATATTCCTCCCAAAACAATTAGAAATGAGTCGAGAGGAGCTAGTTCCCCGTAGAAATGCCACAATTAGTGAAGAGACCCGCCAGGCGTGTGCCGGAGCCAACCTGTGGTGAACTGGCCCTTCATCTTCTGGAAGACCGGGTCCTGAGCGGTGGCCTGGGCCCGGCGGGCCAGCGACTCGGAAGCGGCGCTGGAGAACATGGTGGACACGTTGGACACGTTCTCCAGGCCCACGCCGAACGTGCTCACCAACTTCTTCACAAAGTTCAGCGTGTGAGGCGTGATCTTGGCGTCCGACACGGCGCCGCTCTTCTCAAACGCCACGGAGTAGCATTTAGCTAGGCCCTGCTGCAGCTGCCGCAGCACCTGCAGGAGGAGGACGAGGGTTAGGCCTTCATCAGGAGCGCGCTTCACTGACAGGAAGGTGAGGATGGAGAGTGAATTCAGCAGAGATGGGGCGGTCGAAAAACATGAAAACTTCTCTGGTCATTTACATGTCCAGTTGTGATGAACAAATATTAGGAATATGGATTTTAATGCATTTATTTAGATTAATTATGTAGATGTTAACGAGTTCAAACAATAATCACTTTGTATTTTTTACATATTAAGGTTCTGCCTGTAAGCCTGATGCTAAAGCTACATCGCTAACAGCAGCGATGGAGGCCGATTCTCTCGGTTAGTTTCCGTTTCTAAACAATCTGATTGGACGGTGGAAGAGACTATTGTGTTCAAGTTGTGCTAACAGCAGTTAGCCTATCAGAAGCCATGCTAGCCTAAGATAGCATCTGAATGCTAGCATGTAGCAGCTAATGCTAATGTTAGCATCCAGATTTCTAAAGAAGCTCCAAGAACGATGATCTCATCTGATATTTATTCAATAATTTAGCAGAAAACAGAAAATCTGATGAAAATGTGGATTATTGTGTACATTTTTGGTTTAAAGATAAACAGCAGCAGCATCACTGGACGACATGGTGGGTAACCATGGGAACCAGCTGCGGGTGTTGCGCCTCACCTCCTCATGCCAGTTCTCCCTGAACCAAACCATCTGGTCCACGATCCCCTCCAGAGAGGACAGTAGCGTCGGGTGCAGCTCCCGCTGCATGTGCATGATGCGGCTGCAGCGCCACATCGGCGCCGTGGCCCGGATGGGGCCCGGGTCGGACGCCCCCGAGTGAGGCTGGGCCCCCACCGAGCCGGGCTGCTGCTGGCCAGATGAATCTGAAACACAGAGACATCCGGGTCTGGACCAGAACCGAGCAAACTGATCCACCATCCTTATTTAAAGAGAAATCTGAAAAGTGTGGTGAACATCTGAGATCTTCAACATCACATCCAGATGCTGTGGTGGACAGAGGTCTGGACTTTGACTAGGCCCCCCCGAGTGGCTTCCTGTTGCATTTTACCCTAAACACATGCAGGTTGTGGTTGCCGTGGGAACCAGTGCCAGGGTCCGAATACTTTTGAAAGCCTCTTAAGTCTCTGGTTCGTCTTGCAATGGGTCAAAGGTCGGGGCGACTCACCGCTCTTGTAGCGCTCCCGCTGCTCGATCTTCAGGGTCAGGTAGAGCGTCCGGATGGGGAAGTAGACGGCCTGCGGGTAGACGCGCCCCACCTGGCGGGAGGCAGACAGACGGTCGGCAGGAGAGAGACATTCATTGGTTGAACTTTATTTTGAAAAGCCTATTTGTTGTCATAATAAAGTTCATTTATTGATGTTAAATAAACTGACAGTACAATATTAAATATTGTATTTGATATTATTCTGTTTGTTCCATAAAAACATCAACAAATATCAGCAGAATTGAAAACAGGATTCAATACAACTTCAGTAATGTCCCTTCAGTCAGAGGCGTCCCTGCAGAAGCCTGTTAAAAAATACAAATGATGTTTAATGAAATTTGTGTTTGTGGCGGAGTAATACTGCAGCCACCTAAAACCTACTGTAAAAATGAGTTTCTTATGACAATCGTGCCAAATTCTGGTGATCAAACTGAGTCTGTATCGCCTGCTTCTCCAGGTCGAACCACTTCCTGCTTCTCCAGGTCGAACCACTTCCTGCTGATGTCCTAATGGTTCTACTGGTCCTGATGGTTCTACTGGTCCTGATGGTTCTACTGGTCCTGATGTCCTAATGGTTCTACTGGTCCTGATGTCCTGATGGTTCTACTGGTCCTAATGGTTCTACTGGTCCTGATGGTTCTACTGGTCCTGATGGTTCTACTGGTCCTGATGTCCTAATGGTTCTACTGGTCCTGATGGTTACACTGGTCCTGATGGTTCTACTGGTCCTGATGTCCTGATGGTTCTACTGGTCCTAATGGTTCTACTGGTCCTGATGGTTCTACTGGTCCTGATGGTTACACTGGTCCTAATGGTTCTACTGGTCCTACTGGTCTGAATGGCCCGGCGGCGCCAGGCGATATTAACCTTCATTTTATCACCAAATAATTTAAAAACAATCTGAGCTGAAAGGAGAGCAGAGAGAAATGAAGATGAGGAAGACTGAGTTCCTCCCAGCAGATGTTGGGGTCTCACCTGGCTGATGAGGTTGAGCAGCGGTTTGCCCTCTGACCCCACCAGGCAGGTCAGCAGCTGAGGAATCCAGGCCAGCCATTGGATGGGAGGAACGCCAATGCAATATTTATCCACGGCGTCCGCCAGCGTGTTCTTATCGTCGAAGCTCAGCAGCCAGAGGACCTGCAGGGAGTAACAGTGACTGCTACTGCTGCACTGCCATCCATCCAGTGAGCAGGTCCGGATCGGGTCAGGTGACGGGCGGTTCGACATGGAGGCTCCTGACGACGCCCCCACTCACCTTGGCCAGGTACTTGCGGGACTTGCTCTCGTTCTGGTGGCGGCAAGCGTGCAGGTAGCAGGTGATGGCGGAGACGCCCAGGTGCAGCTGGCGGTCTTTCACGAAGATGTTCTCCAGGTAATCTCCCCACATGGCCCAGGCCTTCACCAGGACGTCGTGCATCTGCACCGCCGCTGAGAATGCCTTGTTGGCCTCCTCCGACCTGCAGGGGGCAGCCAAGAGGGTCAGGGGTCAGCAGAGGCGGAGTCAGGAGGACAAAGACGTACCAAAAGGACCATGACTCCCGTTACAATCCTGATTCTCATTTCCTGCGATTCGAAATCAAACTAAAATGTCTCAATGTAGACTTTAAAAATAAAACAAATTCGCTGTCTGTCGGCCTCCATTTTGTAAGAACGTGGGACGTCTTGGTGTCGCCATGGAGACGATACAGGAACATTACCGAAAGGGATTCCAGTGGCTCCATCTTCACTGAAGGAAACATTTTACTGAATTCCCAGGAAGAAAACCAAGCTGGACAACAGTTCAAAAATGGAGACAGAACTTCAAGAACACGGCTAGTGGGCAGAGCCAGGCTGCAGGAGGAGCCAGGCTGCAGGAGGAGCCAGGCTGCAGGAGGAGCCAGGCTGCAGGAGGAGCCAGGCTGCAGGAGGAGCCAGGCTGCAGGAGGAGCCAGGCTGCAGGAGGAGCTGCTCAGCTGAAAGCTAACAGGTTAGCTGAGGAGCATCGAAACAGGAAGTAAGCGTACTTGTTGATCTGTGCCAGGAACATGCCCTTCAGAGCGTAGAACTCGGCAGTCATCTCCTTGGTGAAATACTTGAGGTTGGTCGACTCGATCACCTCCAGGCCCTGAGAGCAGAAGCACAGAGACTCTGATTATTGCTCTGCAGACAAGAGCGGAGCAGCTCTGTTAGTTCAGAAATGGAAGCCGCACTTCCATTTCGGAGCGCCTCTGATTAGGTGTCTCCATGCGGCGGCGTGACAAACGAGGCGCGGGAGGAGATCCAAAGGGAACGATGTCTGCTGGCTCCACTAATGACTAGCGGCGAGGCAAAGGCGCCATTAATCAGAGTGCTGTGCGGCTCAACAGCAGACGCCGCGCTGATGCGTCTCTGCTACGACCTGCTGCCACCCTACGGCAGGCAGTTTCACACTAAATCAGCTGCTGGACAGCCCAGACTGGTTCATTCAGATTTCTCTAATTGCAGATTTATCATCCAGCTGTTTGTCTGCACTGAATTACTGACGATCTGAAACAGACTTCAGTTACGAACTAGTTATAAAGTTATAAATCTGAGACATTTCACTGTTTGCTCTAACTGGTCATAATTCAAATTAAATGGATTTCTTACATGTGTTTTTATATAGCAGAGATAAGATTTGACTGGTCCAAATTAAACTGCAGATATTCTGAAATAATGATTCAGCAAACTAACCCACATCCTTTTAAAAAATCTGCAGATTAAATATCTGGAACATTTTTCTATTTCAGACATCTTGAGTTAATTTTCTGACCGGTCAGAATCACACTACTGATATCTGGAATAATTAATCTCGTCAAAATGTCCCCGATTTAGGAAGAACTTTGAAATTTCAGTAAAAAATGAAAAATGTTCCAGTTTCAATTTGTTCGTCAGCAACAGCAGCTCTTTCTGCTCTCAACTGGTTAGATGCAATCTGTGTCTCAGCTCAGCAGAGAATAAATTGGAAAAGCTCTGGAGATTTCTGCAGCCGTCTTCAAGCTAATCAAACTCTCATCCTGCAGCAGTTTACTACTTTGTCGTATTTCCTGAGTATTTAGTCCAGGCAACTATTTGGACATCTAAGAGGAAGCACAAGGGGGCCTTGCATGCGATTCTTAATTCAGATACCAAACAATGTCATTTTGATCAGTCACAATAAAGTTCAAGAGGAGTGACCCTTCATGACAGAGCTGGAGGCGTTAGCGTTACCTGCCTTCGCTGCGTTAGCGTTACCTGCATTCGCTGCATTAACGTGACCTGCATTCGCTGCATTAACGTGACCTGCATTCGCTGCATTAACGTGACCTGCATTTGCTGCATTAACGTGACCTGCATTCGCTGCATTAACGTGACCTGCATTCGCTGCATTAACGTGACCTGCATTCGCTGCATTAATGTGACTTGCATTTGCTGCGTTAGCGTGACCTGCAGTCGCTGCATTAACGTGACCTGCAGTCGCTGCATTAACGTGACCTGCATTCGCTGCGCTAGCGTTACCTGCATGCATTCGTTCTTGCCCATGACTCCGGCTAGCTGCAGGTAGCATTTGACCTGCTGCCGGATCTTCTGGAAGCAGTCGACGATGGGAACGGTGGGGATGGTGTGGATCCGGCTCAGGATGTCCAGAGCCACGTTCACCAGACCCTGAGGTTTCAGAAGACAGGAAGTGATCAACCCACAACAGGAAGCGCTTAAAGGGACAAAGCGAATGCTTTGAATTGGGGTTCAGTTGAGGGTTGGAAGCAGTCAGTGTCTAGTACACTGAGTTTATATAATATCAGTTCATATTGATGGTATTTATTAGAGGCGGCATGTCATTAATAAGCTACCCCTGGGAAACGAGTGCTAAGAACCAAGCAGTTTCTGTATTATTTGGCGTATGAGACGTTTTAGTTTTACAGCCTTATTGATTGTTCCTCTGGCCAGGAATTCTTCTATGTTCAGGATGCGATTCAGGCAGGAAGTTCATCATTGGCGCACTGCCTCCACTTCCTGTTCAGATCATCTTGGGCTTCTGGGATAAATGTTCCCAAACGAAACCCGACAATGGCCCAAAGGGTCGTAAAGCGGTTCTGAAGGGGTGGAAGTCCGGTCCGAACTGGTCTGCTTCCAGCTCTCCTGTCCCCAGAACCCAGTCCTGAGTGGGCGGAGCCTGAGCCAAACCCAGAGGCATAACTGCATACTTTCTCAGGTGTATGCAAACATGTCATCGGCGCCCCCTACCCCAGGTTTAATATGTCCATAGAGCTACATATTACTGTATTTTATTCATGCACTTATAAAATACAGTAATTAAATTCAAACCATCCTTGTATTTAGGTTTTTGTTGCCTCCCTAATGTTATTATTCCTTCCTAATGTGTGAATAAATTGCAGCCGAGAAAGCAATTTAAAAAGAATGAAACAAAACATAGGCCAATATTTTATCATTTAATTTATAAGCGAGTCAAAGAGCCTCTAGAAACACCTTCAGGCTGCAGGTCTGCAGGTGTTAGCATGTTTTCCCTCATTCTTATAGCTGACATGAAGCCAGATCCAAACTGGCAACCCACATTAATAAAATACTGAAATAACATTGATCACAAAACACTGGATTTATAATAGAAATAATAGATAACGAATGTAAAAAAACAGTTTGTCTTCATAATGTATTTATTTACCAATAATCTATTAGTATAATTTTGTTCTTTAAATTATTTATAAAATAATAAAAATGGCAATATTATTTTCTGTCTCTTGATTGAGGGATGAAGAGCAGGGTCCTACTTGGCTCCCGCTATGACAATTCAATATTTCCTGTGTTATGTTTTGGTCATTATGGTTGTGACAGGTGTGTGTATCTGACATGTATAGAGATATGGAACTAATTGGTGTCGGTTCAATATGGGACACAACAATTAACAGTCAAATACGAGACGAATCTGTAGTTTATGGGCCGAGTGGCATCAGTCACCTGTCAGTTTAGCATAGCTTCAGCAACCCTGAAGCTATGCTGACGTTACTTACTGATTATCTTTCAACCACCGAAAAGCTTTTCTTCACCCCTCCCCCCTTTTTGAGCCCCGGAGGTTTTTCCTGCCGCTCCATCTTTAGCTCCATGTTGAGCTAAAGATGGAGCGAGTGTGAATTTGAGTGCACTACCACCATTCAAATTCAAAAGACAAGAAGCGTGCCTCAGCGCGTTCTCAAAGGGGCATGTGCCCAAGCTACCTGTATGTGTGTGTATGGGGAGGATGCTGCAGGAACAGGGGGTGGAGCATCGCTCTATTTCTGATCACTTCGTGCTCAAACAGCTGTTAAACACAGAACATGCCAACAGAAAAAATGTCCCTCTGGGGTTGCATACAGTGCATACCCACTTTTTGAGCCACGGGCCGTACCTGCTTCCTGGCGATCTTCCCGTACTGGATGATGGCGGACGCCGAGGCGTGGACGCCCAGCATGGCGTTGTTGTTGTTGGGGTCGTGCTGCGTGTTCGTCTCGTACGCTGTCACTATGGCTGCAGAGAGACGGCAGTCAAGAAGACACTCTAGAGACCCGGGGTCCTTGAATGCATCGTTACGGTGTGTGTTGCCCTGATCTCTTCGGCCTTTTAAAGTCGACCCTTCCTGCCACCAAGCAGCCATCTCTCAGGGTGTGTCTATGTTACCATGGCAACACTAAGGAGAGCGGCTGCTCCGAGCAATTTATCGCAAAGAAAGTCTCAATCTTTGTTTCAATAAATTCCAATAAAGTTAAATAAAAACAAAACATTTTTTCAGTAATCGTTCCATAAGAGCCGCAATAAATATCAATAAATTTAAAAATGTGATTAAAATCAGTTCCTGTGAGCAGCTTAGCGATAAACACACCTGGTGCAGTCAGAGGCGTCCTGAAAGAAGCCTGTTTCAAATACAAATGTTTGTGGTGAACGCTAGCATGCTAACACACAGTTAGCGACAGTAGCAATCCCCCTCACCCTGGTAGTGATGCTGCCGCCACATGAAGATGCTGCTCCAGTGGGACAGGTCGTCAGAGACGATGGGGAGCCGGTTCCTCCACGTCTTCACCACCGTCTTCATGTCGTGCAGACTGGTGTTGCGGCCCAGGTTGCTGGGCTGCAGCCCGGCGTTGATCTGCGCCGCTTCCTGCAGCTCGATGATCTGCTGCGCCGCCTGCACAGCAACCAACAACATTAGCGGTGGAACAGCCAGGTTAGCGTCAGGCTCGTTAGCATCAGGCTCCCCAGGCTCTACTCTGTGATCGTGCAGCATGAGGGACGGGGGAGGGGGTTCATCCTTTCTCTGATTGGCTCACAGCAGATGAGTGAATGAGTGAATGAATGAATGAATGAATGAATGACTCATCAGTCAATATTAACCCGGCCCTGCAATCGATAGTGAGGGGAGAGAAGTCCCTGATGGCTGGAAGTGAGAAACAGAGCGAAGGATGGAGGGAAATAACAGAAGCTCCCACCAGTCTGGTCCTGGCTCTGATAGAAACCGGACCGGACCAGGCTGACCTTCACTCATAGCCTCCATCCATCATGGAAATGTGATTCTGCTGCAGCTACTTCATCACACAGTATCTGATGGCCGGGGGGTAATTACACACCCTGTACCCAGTAGTTGCCCCCACCCAGAGCAGAGCTGGGGAAACAGGAAGCTGCTCTCTTTGTTTCCATACAAGAAGAAGACGGAGGTTGTCAGAGCTGCTTGGTGCTGCGGCCTGACCTCCGGGTGACCTCTGACCTGCAGCAGCGGCGTGTGGACGTGGGACACGATGTGCGGCAGCCGCCTCCACTCCCGTATGGCCAGGCTGGAGGCCATCTCCACCAGCCTCTCGATGAAGTTGAGCTGCTGCTCCTCCGGGTTGCAGATGGCCAGGTAGCCGCGGTGCATGTTCACCTTCCAGGCCATCTCCTTGGGGCAACTCAGCTCCACCTGGGGTCAGAGGTCACACGTGTTAACCGAGCCGTTCAGAAAAACCCAACCAACCACAACGGAAGTGCTATAGAAACGGACCCGTCCCTCCAGAACCGCCAGCAGGTTCTGACCTGAACGTCGGGCCAGAATTACATTTGAGCTTCATTTCAGTTTGTTTCTCACTTTCCCACAAAATCAATTACAAAATGCTGAAGATATTTCAGCACAAAGCTCTTCCTGTTTCAGGGGATCAGGTACGTTCAGGTGAGGATGCTCCTGTGATCACAGCGAGCAGTCAGAGCGTCGCTGCTCTGCCATTGGTTGCAGGCCGCTCTGATGGAAAGCAGGAAGTCCAGAACGAGCGGCGGCAGCTTCCTGCTCCTCCGCTGAAAGACCAATCAGCTTGCAGCTGCTGCAACCTGGAACCGGAGGCTGGGGGCAGGTGGACGGGGGGCATCTGCTCATCCTCGGGGTTTTCTACAGGAGCTGACGTGGCGCCTGCTGCTCACCTGGACCAGCGCCTCCTTCATGGCGCTCCAGTTGGAGACCCTCCAGGCGCATTCCAGCACCAGGTAGGGGTTGCAGTGACCTTTGGACTGGCCGTACTCGGTCAGCGGCTCCCACTGGTTCAGCTCCTTGGAGCAGCTGCACAGAAACCAACATTAGAACCAGTTAAGCTGCTGCGTCTGTTTAAATCCTGCTGGCCACAGAGAGGCTGATGACGACGCCTGTAGAAACTATTCACCCCCATCATCATTTGTAGAAAAACTGATTTCTGTAAAATAATGATTTTGTAATTAAATAAAAAAGTGTATCAGAATTATTATTCTGCAGAAATCAGTTTGTCATTAAATGTTTGTTCTTAAAGGCGGTTTTTGAATCAAGCTTGCGGGTGTGAATACTTCCTGCGGCTTTTGAACAGAGACGTTACCGGATCCAGTGATCCTCCCACAGCTGGTACTCAGGGAAGATGGCCGGAGACAAGTTGCTGCGTTCGTGCTCCTTCCTGGCCTTCTCCATGGCCTTCTCGTAGCTCTCCTGGGCCTGTGCAACACGGAGGCGCTTACTCTCAGGTTTCCATGACAACAACAAAAGCTACTGAAAGGTTTGCCAGGAAAATGCACAAACTGCACGATTAATCCAGAGAAGATACAGTCTGACAGGGCAGACACTCTGAAATAGGACCGGACCGATAGGACCGACCGGACCGGACTAATCGGACCGGACCGATAGGACCGGACCAATCGGACCGGACCGGACCGGCTCCGTGACCTGACCTGCTCGAAGAAGCCGTGCTGCTCGTAGGCGATGGCCGTCGCTGTCTCAGGAAACTTGCATCTCTTCTGCCAGAGTCCGGCCCACATGTCCTCCTCCTGCAGCAGCGAGTAAAGCTCCGCCAGGGAGTCCAGGATCTCCTGCATAGTGCGGAGCCGTGAGCCCAGACTCGAACAGAACCAGAACCACCTCTGGCACAGAGCCTACCTGCTGAGGCGGCGTAATGCTTTCCTGCTCGTAGTAGTCGGCGCTCTGCTTGGGCTTGCTGTGCAGGCTGAGGCCCTTCTCGAAGGCCTGCTGCTCCAGCATGAGGGTGGAGCGCAGCCATAGGTTGTGCGTCTTGCCAAGGTACTTGAGCACGCAGGGCCGGATGGGGATGGGGGGCACGCACTGGGACATGGCCTCCACGAAGCAATGCAGCGCGCTGGGCTGGCAGTCCCGCTGCGCCTGGTGGCTGCCGCTGCACAGGAAGGGGCTCATCTCTCCAGACAGGGCCTGATACACACACACACACCATCATCACCTGCGCCACACTAGCAGCTGCATAATATTGATAAATCCTGTGGATGTTTTCAGGATGCAACATGATGCAGGCGTCCAGGAATGACAGACTGAGCCATGAATTCGTCGCTGCATTAATAATTCTCCATAACCTGAACAAACTGAATCAGTTTGGAGGAAAACAAAACCTGAGGCGATTTATTATTAGACTGACACCGTCTAATTTCGGTCACGAACAGAATCCCTCTGCTGCAGATTAGTGCTGCTTTTAATCACACCAAGGTGTCATGTGACGAGCAGATGCTCTCTGCGCCGTCCTGCAGCCATGCGACGCGTTGGCAACCAGCAGCTGCTGGGGAGGCTAATCACTTAGCATCAAGGTGAGCAGGTTCAAGCTTCACTTCCTGGAAACTGAAACATTCCTGGAGTTACACACAGCTGGAGCAACAAACTACACAGCTGATCATTTAACCCTTTCTGCCCTCCAGCTTCTCTGGTCCATTAGACAATCAATATCTCTGATCAAAGGTTAACTCTATCAAACTAAACCAGGAGTTTCATTGATTCTCTGAGACGCAGCAGTTTCCTGTCAGAGTAACAGGATCAGCTTCAGTGCTCAGACAAAAGCCATTAGGAAACGGTTTGGATAAAGTTCAGTTTATCTGAGCAGCTCAAAGTGTTTTACACAAACACAAATATGAAATATAGGAAAATTAAATCTCTGGCTTCGATTTAAAAAATAAAATTTTAATTACACCATTACAGAACTATCTGCTGTGCACCACCGACGTGTGATGGCGCGGCGTGAAGCCTCAGGAAAAGCTTCGCCGTTCTAGCATTGCAATGTAATTTTGTTTCTGTGTTAGAGTTCAAATAAAAATCCTTTGCAATCATATTTGTTTCTGTTATCTTTTACATTAAAAGTTAAAAATCCTCAAGTGTCTCTGAGTAAATGTCTCGTATGTGGGATGTAAAATCCAGAGCAGCTTGTACAAAACGTCTTTTCTTTCTAAAAATAGAGCATGCAGCTTTAATAAGGTGCTCTCTGATATTTACGGTAAGTTTTTTTCCTTTAAGCTTTTCTTAGATTAACCATTTAGAAACGTGAAGGTAAAATCGTGCGGCCTATTTAAAGGTTCAGCTGCAAACTCACATGCTGCTGGCGGTCGGACAGAATCTTCCAGAGCCGGGGGAACAGCTGCACCATGGTCCGCTCAGCCAGCGGCGTGGAGATGTGGCACAGCTGGACCAGAGCGTTCAGCAGGGCGCCGGTCTGCAACACCAACCACACAGCCACCAATCAGAACCAGAACCAGAGTGGGCTTGACGGGCCCGGTGGAGCTGCATTCACTCCACTTCACTCCCAGCATCTGGGTTTCTGTGTTTCCACCAATCATAAAACTGGAATTTAGGCCAATAATAAATGTTTTTCTCTGGAGAGATTTTGTGATTAGCAGGATAAAGTTTAGTGCTGAACGGCGCCGCGGTGCCGCAGTCGGAGGCGTCTGGTCCGCCGCTACCTTGACCTCGCGCAGCGAGTCCAGGAACTTGTCATGGCGGTTGGTGAGCATGTGCAGCTGGTTCCCCGTGTCTCGCTCCGCCTGCTCCTTCGTCTTGGGCAGCGCCGACTGGTCGCCGGGCGCCAGCTCGATATCGATCTCCACGTCCTGCGGGGAGGAGAAGTCAGAGCGGCGTCCCGAGCGGCCGAGCGGCGGCTCTCTGGGGTTAAAGGTCACCTCCTCCTTGGTCTCGCTGGCCTCCCGCTCGCGAGGCTCCTGCTTCACGTGCGTTGCCATGGCGAAGGCGGCACGGTCGTGGCTGTCGGCCAGGTTGATGACGTTGGTGATGGAGGGCAGCATGGAGCCCTGGCAGCTGGTACCGATCACCGTGTGACGCTCACACACCGCCAGCAGCAGCTGTCACAAGCAGAACCCGGTCAGAACCGAACCCGGAGCGCCGGAGCCGGAGCCCCGGACCCGGAGCCGGAGCGCCGGAGCCGGATCCGGAGCTCACCTCAATGCACTGCTTGGTCCAGAAGTGGCCGCCCATGGCCTCCCAGTTCTGGGAGCAGCAGATGTAGAGCAGTCGCTCGTAGACGCGCCGCTTCATAGACGCGTCGAAAACCTCAAAGAACTTGGCCCGGATGGACGGCTGGCTGCAGCGCAGGCCCGACAGGAAGGCCGGCTCCAGCTTGGACGTGATGTCACTTCCTGACAGGCTCTCGTCTCTGGAGAAAGACGGACGGCGCGCCGTCAGCAGAGTCCAAGCGGCTATCGGTTCAGTTCGACGATCAATAATCACATTCTGCATTTAGTCACTAAACATTAGAAGGCATTAAGAGATTAACAATTCAATTCCTTCCTGAATCAGAAAGTGAATCAGTCGCAGCGTTTCGTCATGAAGAATCCATTAACATGAGACAATCTGAGCTGGACGCCATTACTGATTAACTGATTGATTGATTTATTGATGACTAAACAGCTAACAGATTTCCCAAAGTATTCACACCCTACTCACATTCACCATGCTGGAATCACTATAACCCACAGCCCATCTACTCTGACGAGCCTAAATAAAACCCCACGGGGGCCAGCAGCTGAGTTGACCTCTGCAGGTCACAGGTCACCTGTAGACGTAGTTGACCAGGTCCAGAAAGTGAGCGTTGAGTTCCAGCTCGTCCGGGAAACGTTTCTCTATGTAGGTCATCATCTTCACCAGCAGGACGGATTTCTCCCGCAGGTTGGGCATCTGGCGGGAAGCAGACAGACGCGTCAGAAAGCGAAGAGACGGAAGCAGGAAGTGGCGGCGGCAGCGGAGTGGCGAACCCCACCTGGTTGGCAGCCATGGGCGAGTTGTTCTTCACCCACTCCTCCACGATCTTCACCACGGCGCGAAGGATCTTGGGGTCGGCCGACTTCTCTATCAGAGACGTGAGGATGACCTGGATGAAGTTCTTCCTCATCTCCATGCTCATCACCGACAGCCGAGTCTTCACCAGATCCAGGCTGAGCATCACCAGCTCACTGGTCACTGTGGGCGGGGTCACAGGTCAGCAGCAGCTTCACTACCTAATGTCTCTCCATCTTTTCCTCCTGAACACTCAAAGCGAATCCTGCAAACAAACTGTGACCTATTGTGCTGGCCTCGGTGACCCCTGGGCTGACCTCTGACCCCTGACGTACCTGTGCTGGCCTCGGTGACCCCCGGGTTGACCTGCTGAGGGCTCAGGTGTTCCCGCACCATCTTCTGCAGCGATCGCATGAAGACGGAGATGAGGCGGTCAATGTAGCTGGCGTTGTAGCTGCAGGCCGACTTTAAGATCATCAGAGTTCCTGGGAGGAAGAGGAGGAGGATGAGGAGGAGCAGGATGAAGAGCAGGAGGATGAAGAGCAAGACAGAGAGCTACCAAACAGCTGGGTCGGGTTGGTGTTGCTGGTTGCCTTCTCGTAGTTGGTCAACCCTTCGTAGATGACTTTCCCCACAGCGGCATAGAGAGACTCCAACTCCTCGTACTTAGAGGCAACGCTGGACGTGCCTGAAGGAGACAGGAAGTGAGACACAAACACTTAAAATTCTCCAGATTTGTCCAGCCGAGGAAATGTTCAGAGAAACGAGGAACTCACTGGGTTCAGTGGGGAAGATGCTCATGAGGCGGGACAGGAGGGAGTGGACGGCCCGCAGGATCTTGGTGTTGCCGCAGGTCATGCATGCGGCGATGCCCCGCTGCAGAGGCTTGAAGTGGGCCAAGATGGCCGGCGACTGCAGCACAGTCAGCAGGAAGCACAGGATCTCCAGACCCGTGCAAATGTTAGAGATGTTCGCCTGGGCTGGCTGCTCCTGAGGGACACGAATTCAGACGGAAGGACAGACAGGAAGAGACAGGAAGAAGCAGAAAGAGAGACAGGAAGAGGCAGGAGGAGAGACAGGATGAGACAGGAAGAGAGGCAGGAGGAGAGACAGGATGAGACAGGAAGAGAGACAGAAAGAGAGGAAGAGAGACAGGAAGAGACAGGAAGAGAGACAGAAAGAGAGGAAGAGAGACAGGAAGAGAGACAGGAGGAGACAGGAAGAGACAGGAAGAGAGACAGAAAGAGAGGAAGGAAGAGGCAGAAAGAGAGACAGAAAGAGAGGAAGAGAGACAGGAAGAGAGGAAGGAAGAGGCAAGAAGAGAGACAGGAAGAGACAGGAAGAGAAAGGAAGAAGCAGAAAGAGAGACAGGATGAGGCAGGAGGAGAGACAGGATGAGACAGGAAGAGAGACAGAAAGAGAGGAAGAGAGACAGGAAGAGAGACAGGAGGAGACAGGAAGAGACAGGAAGAG
>CAEGAD010049028.1:0-10742 GCA_903067055.1 Poeciliopsis paucimaculata | reverse complement strand
TTTTTATTTTATTTTCCATTGTTGTTTTATTTTGAAGTGTTGATTGTGTGAAACACTTTAGATTTCAGTTTGTTAGAATGAGGGTTGAACCCGCGACCTCAGAGTTATTAGCACCATGCTCTGACCAGCTGAGCGAAACTAAGCTGGTCAGAGCAAGAAGAGTTTTCATAATATTTAATGTTTTTTCAAAAGCAAGTGTTGATTTCATTTTCAAGCATTTTTTGTTTATTAAATACAATTTTAGTTTTGAGACATTTTTATTTTTGAAGTGTTGATCTTGTTTTTGAGCCATTTCCATATTATTTTATTTTGAAGTTGCATTTCAGAGCCATTTTTATTTTGTTATTTTATTTTGAAGTGTCTAAAACACCTTAGATTTCAGTTTGTTTGAACCTTGAAGTTATTAGAACCATGCTTTAGACTTCCGATGTCCAGCTGGGGATCGATCCAACGTCCTCAGGATTTGTAGGACGGCGCGCTTACCAGTTGAGCTATCCTACCATACAGAAAGACGCGGTTCCTCTCCTGATCCATGACGGACACATTGTTTTTGTCGCTCGATGTACTACAGTATCCATCCTCACTGAAATTGTTCAGCTTTTCACTCACGTCTGTACTTTTTAAAGCGTTTTTTCTTCCAAGGACATGGTATCGGGTAGAGGAAGATTTAAAAAGACGCGGGTTGATAGCAGCTCACCGCGGCTGCGTACTTTCCGTCTCTAGGCAACCGTGATGTTCAGCGTCGGTCCGTGGCGTTCAGGGGTCCTTCAACTCCGGCCACGACAGTGTAGTTGACCTTAATATTGCCTGTGTTTTATTTTGGCCTTTATTGTTAAACTTAGTGTTGATGTGTTTATTATAGGCGTGTCTATTGGACAGTGGGACGCACATTTAACGGCCAAATATGGGACGACCCCGTATTTTACGGGATAGGTGGCAATCCTATTCAGGGGTGCTGAATGGGATTCAGGGGTGCTGAGATACAGTTTTAGGGGTGCTGAAGCACCCCTAAAACTGTCATATTTTCCATAAAGAGTACCAACACAGCATCAGTTAAGGTGAAGTGAAAAGAAACCATAACAAAATACTTTGTCACAGTACTCTTTCCAGCTTTGTCAAATTTCCATTGAGAATCTAACCAGATTTCTCACATAACACTCTTTTACTTTTTCTATCCTAATAAGATTCACTTTTATTCAGAAAGCTGGAAGGTTAAAATGGACACAGAATAAAAGCCAAATTACAGGCCAACAAGTTTGTCTCTGTTGGCTCTTCTACTAATCCAGTCTTCTGGTAAGAAAATTAAACTGGAACGTAGTAGCGACTGACTGCCTTACAGAGACAGTTTCCCACTGTGATTCACAGCATGGAAACTTGTAACCATCTGTTTTTAATGTTTCCTGCTGCTGTCAGTAAGCAAAAACATCCGGACTGAAACACGTTTACATATTTAGCACAACAAAACACACACAAAGACCTGTCAAAGAGGATATGTTTATATCCGTGGGTATTTTTCTTAGGTCTGTCTGCTTACCCACAGATTCTACCTGTGGGTAAGCAGAATTTACAGAAATTTACAGAATTTACAAGTTCTGTAAACTTGTAAATTCAAGTTTACAGAAACAAATGTGCTATGGAATTGTTTTAAAAAAGGATGTAAAAGTCCTGATAGTTTTCTTGAGATAAGTTAGTCTCAGAAAATTTGGTTTCTGCATTTGGGTTTCTCTTTATCTTGAGAAAACCGTATGGAAAAAGTAAATGTGGAAAAAGTCTGCTATCGGTTTTCATAGATAGATAAATTCTTAAACTTTTGAATATATTTACATTCATTCAGTTGGAACATTTGTACCAAGAGACTGATCTTTTTTTTAAATTGTTCATTAACCAATTCATTTATCTGAAGGAAAAATTTGCACTATAAACATCTTTAACTCATTTGTAATATTTTAAGGTTTATTGTACTATTTCTTATTTTTCTGCAGTTACAATCTCCTCCAGATGAACAAAATAGATTGAAAAATTATTAATTTTGTTTAACTGCACTTTTGTCCCTTAAATTTTGGCCTGACTCACACTGTAAACTTTTATTATGATTTGATTATAGATGAATAAAGGTGATGACAGCATAGCACTGCGGCCTGTATGTATCTCTGAATCAAGTTTCAAGATCATATTTATAACATTATGATCATGCTGCTGACTACTCCCTTTTTTCAATACTTTTTAAAATCCAGTGCATTCTCAGCCATACCCAGATACAAACCATGTGAATTGAGTGTTTTTGCAACTCAGAGGTTTTTTTGGCACTAAGCTGAAAACCTACAGTTTTTAAAATAAATGTTTAGTGCATTTACTAAATCCTCATCCGGGCTGTTTGGTTTTATTATAAGTAACAGATGGCCATCATTATCACAAACATAGCAGCGACCAATGTGGTTACAATAAAAGGAAGCTGTAGTCAGCCCCTGTAATATCATGTCTTAATATTATCTCAACCAGGAATACAATGCTTCTTTAGTTTTTAATACTTGTAACCTGGATGCAGATTCATTTAGGTTGTTTTAATGCTGCTTCCCAAGTGTGTTTTGCTCTGTTGACCTCTGTAGGGCAGAACACAGTAAAATGTCCTTTACATCTTCAAGATCTTTCTGCTTGGTGCTGTTGCTCTTTAGAAATGGACATAAACTCCCCCCTACGGTCTTAGGATTTAGCCTTACTAATTGCACTGTTGTGAATCATATCATTATGTTCTTCACTCCTACGAGAGGTTATAAGAAGAAACATGTTGTTCTGGTAATAAATACTGATAAAACAGTAGCTGCAAAACTGAATGTTCTGTAGTTGTCAAAAACAGCCAAGACTGATTTAAAGATTGGTTTGAAAAATGTTTAAAATCAGGAAACATTAAAAGAATATTTAAAAATTAAAAATCTCTTTGCTATTTTTTCTCCTATTGTTCATTAAAACCTTTCGAATATCGACATGCACACAAAAGTCAGATCTGACAGACAATTTGGAAAATACTTCTTGTCACTTTTGGCAAGCATGATTTAGTTTTCTATGCGTTAATAAGAATTTGAGTAATGCTGCTTGTTTTTATAATTTGAAGCTTCAAAGGGGTAGGTATAGTTTCTCTGCAGTTTCACCAACATATTTTCTCCAGAATGCTTTATCATTAGAAACATATGGGCTTCATTATCGCAAACATTACATCTACTGATGTGGGCACAGCTAAGCATATTTCATCATATATATTCACCGGAATGCTGACATCACACATAGATGACTGATCAGTTCTGTGGAATATTTATTTAATGTTAATTTTATAACTTGGGCAATGGGATAATTAACAATACAGATAAATATTTTTTGTGTTCAAGTAGTGATTGAAAATTCAAGACAGTTTTATCAATATGTATTGTTGCAAAAGTTGTATCAGTAGTCGATGTAATATAGGGCTGCACGATAACATAAGAAATTGTTATGTAGTGAAATAAGCTGCAATTTTTCAACCCTTTTATTTTGCCAACTAACCTGTGAGTTATTGTGTTTTAGTCACTAAAATCTTTATCAGGTGTATTGATAAAGAGCTGAATGAGTCACACATTACATAGTGTGGAAGCCTTTGTTTCTGTTAATTATGAAGATTTTTCACTTGTTGGTAAAGGAAATATGACATTTAAAATTAGAGAATTACATCATCCCATTAAAAAATAATACAGAATTGTGGGCTTAAAAATAGGTTGTTTAATACCTACATAAAAGTTTTTATTTTCAAAACTGATTTTTAATCTGACAAACCTTATCTCATTTGAACGCATATTCAAATTTGTTAAATATGACTGTACGCAATGTGTGAATGCAAATCACTTAAAATGTGGTAAAGACTTTTACCTTTGCAAAAAACGGCTGCCACAGAGCCAGTTTCTTCATTCAGGTTGTGTCTTCGAGCAAGAGGCCTTGTCTTTCTAGTTTGTAAAAAACATTGCATATATATGTTTAAAAGAAAGGAAAGAAAACACATCTCTAATTTTAGAATACCAATACAATCTGGTTTTAGAGTTTTAAAGTTTTCAGTGAAATCACCGAGATACTGCGAATAGTAGTAAAATGCAGATGCTGCAGCAGTATTATTCGATGATGTAGCACTTTTAGGAGAAAAAGTGTGGACAGCAAAATTTGCAGCCCTATCAGCAAATGCACAGTTGTGTGTCAAAGGTGGATTTGATTAAAGCCACAGTCCTGAGGTTAGTCATACCTCAGGTTGTGTCCACATCAGTCTGACACTCTGTAACCTTTGATTCAACAGCCATTTATCAGATTTTGTTCCACGACTGGGGTAGCTTGTTTTTTTTTACAAGAACTGATCAATCGCCTTCAGTGCTTTTAAAGTCATTTTGATTTATTAGCATCATTTTTAGGTTTCTTGCTGTGACAGCCAGATTAGTTTTCAAACAAGTTTGGAAAATCCTTTGTTCAATTAAGCATTAAACCATTACATCCATCTCCCATGGCAAACAATGTTTGAACCTCATTCTATAGGCGTCCTTGTCTTTTTTTTTTATAATGATCTTGAAGACACAGGTTATTGACACCTACAGTACTTCTTGATTGCCAGTGTAACCTTTAGTAATGTTTGTGATGTTGTCTTTGCTAATATCTGAAGGTATGTTTTTGCTTTAAAAGCCAAGCAGATTGAGCAGAAATAATCATACAAAACACAACTAAATGATTCTTATAAATTCAGTAAATTATTTTTGCAAAGACGATAATTTGAATATTTTCTTATAGAAAACGCAACTTTTTTGTTAAACTCACTCTTGATTGTTGATACCTGTAAGACTCTTTAGTTATCATATCAAGAAATTTACAGTGTAAGATCATTATTTTGCTTATTCTAAAAAATAAACAATATTTATACTGTTCTACCACTTCTAAAGAAATAGCATTTGTTTACTGCTATGTGAATTAATAACAGCTGAATTATTCAGTTTATCTGCTCATGTAGTTAGTCTGCAGTTGGCTGCTTAGGGATTGTTCTTCTCATAGGATATCAGTTTAAAATAGTATGAGCTTAATATAGGTTTTGGTTTCTTTAATTTTCACACTGACAGCTTGTTCTGCCATGGTTAAATCTCAAAATATTTAAATTTGTCCTGCCGTAAAGAGAAGCAAAAATGTTTTACCTTTGAGAAGGCCAGTTAGCTGGTTGAAAGACTTTCTTCAACCAGCTGACTGAGAATGTACAGCAATACTTAATTATTCTGTTTTCTTAGTCTCAGAAAGCAACTCTGGTCACTTTATCTCATGGACTTCAAACTACAGAGAAAACATTATTCGTTTGAAAATGTACGTTCTTATATTCCTGGCATATCTTGAAACTAGTGACCCCATTCCCTGCACCCCCATGCTGATTGATAACCGTTTTCTTTCCATAGTCCAGAGAGTCCATATTGTTGCTGCTGACAGAATTTTGGTGCCAGACAATCGACTATTTTGTAGTCACCATTACACTGGCTCTGAGCAAACAGAGGTTGCCGCTTGCTCAGGTGTCACATTTGCTTAGTTGAACACAAGGAAGAAACAATGGTTTGTTTTTGGCTGTATTTGTGGTTTTACAATTTAATTTGTCTGCCAGGATTCCCTTGTAATTCAACACACTGAAAATACTTTTATGCACTTTAGTCACTGTTCTTGTACTTCATATAATTCCATTTCCTGTAGTACAAGACAAACTGTTTTTCAAGACACTGATAGTGGAAAGCGTTTAAGGTTCAAGTTGAAAACTAGCCACATGTTCCCAGAAATCTGTAGGATGCAATTTTTGGACGAGAAATCAGATAATCTATCATTTTAAAATGCAGAGCTAAATTTTGTACATTCCTTCTGACTCAAGGAAACATACACCTATAAGTTACATACTTTATATCAGCCTCCTACATGTGCTCTATGTGACTGACTATTTCCTGCCTATACCTGACTTTATTGTACTAAAACAATAATTTAAATTTAGAGTTTGAATTAGTGGGCCCAGTTAATCAAAGCTGTAGGATAAATAATTGAAGAAGCAGCTAAAAATGCAACAAACTGCTGTCAGTCTTCAATCAGACATCTGATGTAATGTTATTTAAAAAGTGACTGAAAAATGGTTCGCCCTGTGAACAGAAGAAACGATTACATTTGAGAAATTGATGATGAATGTAACTGATGAATGTACAGGTTTGTATAAATTCTTGCTTCATGTTTAATTAGGTTGCCCTGAGAGCATTTATATACTCTCATATTGTTGGCGGTTGTCCAACAAGTGTAACTCATCTAAACTTTTGATCAGAGTTTCTCTCAGAATGCTGGTCATGGGAGCCCCAGTAGAAAGCAAAGGAGCAGCATTTTTGCAAAAGGTACATTCATTGCAGTAAATAAAGTCTGCCAAGTAAAATTTTGCTCAATTCTGATTTTGTGTAGGAATTAAAACACAAGTCAATTCTGGAAACTTCGAGAAATTGAATATAACTAATACTGAACACAAATTACTTGGCAACGATGTGGTGGTGATAAGGTGTGGAGATGGTGGTATGGCAGTAGGAGTTTGCCTTGTAATCGGTGGATCACCTCGCTGTCAGCCTAACCCAGGCTTGGCATTCAGTAGCTTGCCATCATCAGTGTGTGAATGTGTCATTTGAGATCTCAATTTGAGATGTATAGTGCATTATAAATACATTTGATTGCTATTAGTATTCCATTAAGGGTGCCGAATTTGGCACACGGGTCTTGAGCTTAACAAACAGGTTTGTGTCGTTCATGTGCCAACTGTTCTAAATAACACCGACTGTATCTGAAGTCTTACAGATCAGAAGCTACATCATCTCTTTGTTCTTCTACTGATCTAGAGTTTGCCTGTTCTCTCAGCTTCTTGAGATAAAATAGTTTAACATGTTCAATGATCTGAGGCTCTCAGACATGTTGAGACTTAAGCAAAAATGCACTGAAACTGCATCTCTGCAGATGAAAGCCGCAACAGAAAGACAAAACTTTATTTATTACTTTATTTGACGGGTTGTGAATAAGACTGTTATGACACTGTCAAACATGACATAAAACCTGTCATGAACATGAGTAAGACATTTTGAATAATGTCAACTTTGTATTAACAGTCATAAATATTCGTGAAGACTTACTCATGCTCATGACAGCTGTTATGTCATGCTTATGACGGTGTCATGACAGTCGTATTCACACCCCATCAAATAAAGTGTTACAAAAAAACTCTTTAAAGTATCAAAATTTCTGTGATAATCTGTTTTTACCCGTCAATTTTTAAAATGTGACTTTTAGATAATTTAAGCTGAACCGAAAAAAAACACTTTGGTCCCTCACACATAAAAAAATACTGACTGAAGCTCTAATAATTACATATAAACAATGAAATGAAATGAGTATACATAAAATATGAACAATTCACTTGCTATGGCCTGAACTCAGTCTCACAACTTAGTCCTGGTCTGGATGAATTAGACACCTGCTCGTGTTTAATCAAATATCTCAAGGTTTTAATGTTGATTTGGAGGATAGTCACTATGCTGGCACACTGGAGACTGGAATTCGAAGCACCACTTCAGACAAAGTTTTGAAATCAGAGAACATTTCTTCAGTTGAAATGATCAGGAGTTGACAAGACTCCCTGAACGAGGGGTTTCTTGATCTTGCAGGCCCTTGCTTCAGTGAGAGGAAACCCTGCATGTGCTCTTTCTGGACCAGTGTATGGTCAGACCCAGTAACTTAACCCTTATGACCTCTAATGTGGCTTTAGGCTATTTATTGCGTGTGTGTGTGGAGTAGATTGTGTGTTAGAAATATGAGTATTCAGCATGCGTACTTCTGAAAGCAAGGTTTCCCCCTCTAATTGAATTTAAAGGTTAGAGGTCAAACTACTGGAAAAAGTCTGGATTACAAACAGCACCCTAACACTGCTGGCCCATTACCACATGTGTTTGTCGTCCTCTGCATTTTCACAGAAGTGTCAGTTTGTTTGTGTGTTTGTGGGGTGGGGAGGGGTTACATTGTCTAATCAGTTTTGGTCAACATTCCCCACCCCTCTCTTCTCCCCGCCTGTTCCATGGGTATATAAACCCTGCGCAGACACACAATCTTTTCTTCACTCTTGTTCATGTGACAACAACAACAGACCAGAGGTAAGCTTGTGTGTGCCTGTATGCAGATGATTTGCTTACTGAAATACCTGTGCTTGTTTCGTAGAGTACTGACACTGGTATCAAGAAAATTGATACCAGTTAAAAACCTTTAATAGAAGATAATATATACAAAATGCAGAGAAATGTGTATAATATCACAAACATTTTGCAAAATAGTGGCGATTTGTCTGTAATTACTGCTATGTTTCTACAAGCGATGCTTTGAACTGTATCCAACAGCCTGCTCTCTAAAGAAGGTTTTAAACTACAATTTTTATAAGGCTGTAAACTAACATGAAATTAGATGAGTTGTTTTGCAAATGCATTTGACTCTCAGCAAAAAATAACTTTTTGTAGTTGTTTTGACTCCGCTTTTTTTGTTTCTCGATGTAATGTCTTCGTTGAAAAAAAAAAAACAAAACCAAAAAAAAACTTTATGGTTATTTATAGCTTATGTTCTGAGTATCATGTGTCTGAAGGATCAGAGTGATATATGAGGTGTAAGAAAGTCTAGTTCTGATTACATAAGTTGAAGCTGTGTTGTTGGGCGGGTTGGTTTTTTTGGGGGTATCTGCAGTCTTAATTAAATAATTAAGAGTTATATTGCAACTAAATGTAAGTTTCCCAACAAGCACTTATTCTTTTGAGAAGTAAATTAGCTTGCAGTGGATATCTGGTCTCAAACTAAACTGAGACCAGCAGGATTTCTTTTGCTCAAAGCTTCTGCATCCACAGTCACAAGATTTCTGTTAGAAAGCCAAGAACCCCATTGTACTTATTCTGGTGTCATGTCTAAAATGAGGAACATGATGTTCATTTCCTGCAGCCTGTATATAAGAATTCAAAAATTGGTATAACAAATGACAATAGATAACATGTAGTCTCTATGCCATCTGTCGCTCCTCTTAAAGCAAATGTAGGTCACAGTTAATGTTGGTGCAAGTCAGTGCAAGTACATTACTCTGATTCCTCATCTGCATCTTAATTTTTGATTTTTTTGTTAAAGGAATGGGTTTTTGTCCTGGTCCCAATATATTTAAATCACAGTATTTATTAATTCATTTGTTTATTTTTTGTATTTTTCCCCTGTCAGGCATTATACATATGGAATGTAGTTGCCTATGGGTTTTATTTTACTCAATTTCTATTATGTTTTTTTATTTTATTTTCGGTGATTTTTTTCAATTGCTCTTTTATTTGACAAAAATCTTTGCTCTGTTAAATTTTATTCCAATTCCTGTCTTTTTTTCTGTGTTAACTCCAGATGCCTCAGTTTGAGAAACCCACGGTGCACATGAGAGACCCTGAGAGGGTGGAGCAGATCATCTGTGGCCTCATTAAAGGAGGAGCTTCCAAACTCCAGGTACATCGTCAAATTCTGATATTTGCTCCAACTTACCTACCCCGTCTCCTTGAAATGTTGCTGAATTGTTCCTTTGGATAGACATGGTTGTTTCTTTTCATGCCTCGTTGTCTCGAACTTTTGATAAGTAAAATTATTTTTGAACATTTTAGGTCATCACAGACTTCGACATGACAATAAGCAAATTTGCAGTCAATGGAAAACGTTGTCCGACTTTGCACAGTAAGTATTACATTTTGAGGTAATACATAGAAATGCTACACCTTCATTGGAATCAGGCTGGAAACAGATATTATATTATTGATATTATCTTTTCTCTGCATAGATGTTATTGATAACTGCAAACTAGTGACAGAGGAGTGCAGACAGAAGCTGCTGCAGCTGAAGCATAAATATTATCCCATTGAGATTGACCCTCACCTGAGTATGGAAGAGAAATACCCTTTTATGGTGGAATGGTAATTCAGGCGGTTGCAAATCATGTTACCTGTGACCTTCAAAGCTCCTGCAGTTGGACTTTCCTAAAGATGTGTTTGTTTCCAGGTATTTTAAGTCCCACTCGCTGCTTGTTGAGCAGCGGTTAGAGAAGCACAAACTGCCGGAGGTGGTCAGGGAGTCTGACCTCGCCCTCAGGTAACTCCAGAGGCTCAAATGAAGTGAATGTGTGAGACCTCTATGTGGATTTGTTTACTTAGTCAGACAGCAGGATAAACTGATTGCTTATTTTGTTGCAGAGAAGGATATGAGCAGTTCTTTGATCGACTGCATCAGCACAACGTGCCTGTCTTTATTTTCTCTGCGGGTCTGGGGGATGTGCTGGAGGAAGTCATCAGCCAGGCTGGCGTTTACCACCCCAATATCAAGGTCGTTTCTAACTTCATGGACTTTGATGACAAAGTAAGTCATCTTTTTTCTACGTTACTGGCACATTAAACAGCTAAACATAAAAAGAAATACACCAATCCCAAATTTATAAACTTAGACTTAGTTTATTGTCATTCCACATTTAGTAACAAAAAGTTATTGCTTGGCTGCCAAAGTAAACAGAGATATCTATATGTACATATAGATACACACAAGTGTTACTGATGTTGGTAAACTAAGTATTCTGCATATCTATCTATCTATCTATCTATCTATCTATCTATCTATCTATCTATCTATCTATCTATCTATCTATCTATCTATCT
>CAEGAD010049000.1:0-143680 GCA_903067055.1 Poeciliopsis paucimaculata | reverse complement strand
GCAACTTTAATTTGCTTTTGTATTGAAACTGCTGACATGCATTCCAAGATGTTCATTGTATATCAGCAATGGACTTCTGAAAAACATTGTTTCATCACACTCAGACATGACATGGTTGAGTTTTACAACATCTGCAGTCTTACTCATAGACTACCTGATTTACTTTTTGAGCAAAACTCTTCCACATTTGCCACAAGTGTATGGCCTCTCTTGAGTGTGGATGCATTGATGGAGGGTCAGACTCTGTTTCTGAGTAAATCTCTTCTCACACTGGCCACAAGTGTATGGCCTCTCTTCAGTGTGGATGCATTGATGGAGGGTCAGACTCTGTTTCTGAGTAAGTCTCTTCTCACACTGGTCACAGCTGTATGGCCTCTCTTCAGTGTGGATGCATTGATGGAGGGTCAGATCATGTTTTTGAGTAAATCTCTTCTCACACTGGCCACAACTATACAAATCGAGCAACAGGGGAGCCCATTTGTCCAGGTTATTTTTAATGTTATTAAACATAACATTAAAAACTGCAGGAAACAAACTCACCGTTCAGCAGTGTCAGATGTCCAATACCTCCTTGGGAGTTGTTTGTTTTGATTTGATCAGTCTGACTAGTGCTCTTGGTTTCCTGGGCAACTATCCGCAAGAACCGTTTAAAAGATTCAAATTTGAGAAATTGTTTGGATACAAAAATGGAATCAGAATCGGCTTTATTCAAGTTTCTGCACACAAACAAGGAGCTTGACCTTAGTAACACTTTGCTTGACATTTTAAATCTAGATGTATAAAAAGCAAGAATAAAAAATACATTATTTTGTAAATATGCATAACTACAATGTTTTTATAGTGCATATTCAAATTCACTTCAAAAATAACTTATTAATTGCAAAGGAAAATTAAATGCTGTAACTCAGTGGCGCAAAAAGTGGGTATGCAGCCTATGCAACTCTGCACCAGTGGAGGCGTCAAAAACCCCCAATAGATTTTTTTTTTCTAGTTGGTATTTTCTTTATTTAACAGCATGAAATGATCAATAGCAGAGTAACGCAGCTCTGCTGCTGCACCTCCTCTCCTATCGCTCTCCCTTCCCACACAGGTGGTTGGGCACGCGCCCTAAGAGAACGCGCTCAGGCGAGTTACTTTTTTGCGTGGAAATCTTAGACTACAACTCGCAGTGCACTTGACAACAAGATGGAGCGGCAGAGAAAAAAAAGCTATCCGGGGCGCAAAACAGAAAAAGGAAAAGGGAGACGGATAAAGATGCTGGCGAGATGAAAAAAAGCCTTTCAATGTGGTTGAAAGATAGTAGGTAAGTACCGTCAGTATATCGACAGCAGGACAAGAGGGTTAGCTAAAGCTAGGCTAACACGGAATCCATATTTGGCTGTTAAACGTTGCCTCCCCTATAGAACCGATAAGGGACGTGATTTGTTCGGTATTTCTATGAATATCTGATACAAACGCCTGTCACACACACATATCCACACACTAAGTGTAAGAATAAATAAACTCAGGAAATATTAACACAGGAAAGCTAAATTGTCGTGGCGCGAGCGCCCAGCTGTAGTCCAACGCTTTGCCCTCTAGGCTGCAATTTATTCACTCATATGTGTATTTATTATTATTGATTCTTTAATTAAAGATGAGTTGTACAAGTTTATGTGTGTATCAGACAAATTAGTCCAGTGTCACTATAGCCCTTATTCTCAAAAAGGTTGGTGACCCATGTTACCAACCTTTCTGGCAGGGGGACACTTGAGTTTAAATGTCTTATTCAGTGTCACTACAATGTGGTGTTGTGATGTATCTGATAAGTCAGATCAGATGCAGTGTCCAGTCAGTAACTATTATCCAACAAGGAGATCATTTAAACTTAAAGATTAATTTTATTGTGTTTTGACTGCTGTATTTTTTAAACCCATTTAACACAAAATTAATGTCATTCAGTTGTGAGGATGGAGAGAAAGAAGAGAAGATGACAGAGGAAGAATCGGACAGGCAGGGGAAGGCAACAGATTGGCCTAATATTAGGTGGGAGTGAAGGAACAGCTACTTAATCCCAAGCAAAAATGTTTAAACATTATTTTAAAAAACTGTATTAAGATTTGTAATTTTTACAACTAATATATAATGCTTTTTTGACCATGTGATTTAGTGGAGAATGCCACAGACAAGGGGTGAAAGAGGCAGACATGATAGAAGAGACAAGTGACATCAGGTAGGAATAATTATATTAGGGAGGCAACAAAAACCTATACCATGATGTTTTGAATTTCTGATGACCATTTTTCATTGTGTTCTTTATTGCGAAAATTAGTGCAGGCAGACATGGCGAGTCAATCACCACAAAGGAGAATGTGGTGTTCTTCAGTTTATGTCCCGGGGGGGGAATAAAATGGTGGCATGTTCGCATCCACCTCAAAAATATGTAGTTGCGCCCCTGTTGTAACTCATTAATTGAAATTCTTCAAAGAGTTACTGTAGATGGTGATGGCTGCTGGCAGGAGAGATATCTTGCAGCAGTCTGTTACAGTTAATTTGAAGAAGCCTCTGACTGAAGATACTTTGTATCATGAAGAGGATGCTGGAGGTTGTCAAAGCAACACTCCAGGTATGTTTTGGATGACGGAATAGCATTATGACACAATGCAAAGCCCCTAAAAGTCCATTTTGCTTTAAACCAAACAAGTAACACGGCGCTCTTCAACACTGACTGAATAATCCCTCATCCCTTCAACCTTAAGTGATAAAGTCAGCAAGTACGTGGGAAATCCCCAATAAGGACAATTTACTCTAAAATGAATTCTAGAGAATTTTAATTTTTAGCCATTAAAATTTGGTAAATTTTAATTATGCATATTAGTTTGTAGTGTTTAGTAATAATTACATTTTAGAGTTAACTTTGCTTATATTTAGCCTCATTTGTTAACGTTCTTTCATACTGTTTGTTTGTGGAGACATGCAAACTCATAAGAAATTCATAAGATAAGGTCATTTTATTTATATAGCTCTGTTCTTAAAGAACAAATTTAATGTCATTTGTGCTTTAAAAACAATATACTTGATTCCCCCCCCCCCCTCTGCGTCACTGCTCACTTGTAATTACTCATAAAGTCCTCCTCCTTTTCTATTCTCTCTGCCCTTCACACACACTCAGTACCAGCATGTGACCAGTAGGGGCGCTGTCTTCTCACTAGTCGTCTTTGGAGCATTTTTACTGAGGCTTTTTAGTCACCAACCAGAGAACACAATGATTTGCCATATGTAGTGTAAAAACGTGACATCAGCTGCCGAGGCGCACCTTCCTCAGCAACACCTCATCTTGATCCGAGCATCTCCGTTCCTCCTGGATACAGCGTGTGGTTGGTTCTTAGCTCTTGCGGCTCCTACCCAATAGCAATTCACCTCCACTGTGTCCTGCAGAGTGAAGTCAGCAGCAGTGCAATGCCTTTACAGGACGCAGAAGGAACAGAACGGTGCAAACACCCTGAGTTTCAGTGGTTCTTGACCTTTATTTACACATACTTTTAGAAAAACTGGAAACAAGAATTACATCTGCCTCTCTTTTTCCTTCTCTTTCCTTCTTGTTTTGTAGGAGCAAGAGAAACAAACCATGTAGGCAGTGAAATCACTTAGAATCGCCACCACATTTTTATTCACCCAGAAGAAAACGTGTGGAGAATAGTTTCACAGATTTGTTTTTGTTTTTTTTCTAATTTTTTTGTTTGGATTTTAATGTTCAGCTAACAGATTCAGCCAAACCTTTGCATCTCAACTACAACAAAATGAAGGCTGGCTTGGAAAGTAGTGTTTTGATACACACATAACTCACTATATTTGCAGAAGGAGATAAAACAATACCTGACATGACAAAAAAGTATTCACATCTCTTGAACCTGTTCATATTTTGTCTTGTTACCACAAATTTTCTGTGTATTTTTTTCTACATGACAGACCAACCCAGTATAGGACGTTATTGTGAGTTGGAAAGTAAGTGCATTCAGGATTATTAATATTTAGACCAAAAAGTTCAACTTTTAGGTTCTTAATCAGACCAAACCACCTTCTTGAACACTGAATGTAATGTTTAGATTGTGGTTACGACAGGACAAACAATAAAAAATACATTCAAGAGATATCAATGCTTTTGTAAAACACCATAAATATTTTCTTTCATTCAAATAATTTAGCTAAAAACAAACAACAACAAAAAAACATTTAAGAAGTTTCATCCTCTGGTTCCTACAAAAGTCAAGCTGAAAATTATTTAAGAACACCGACTTTTAACTTTTTATTCACTGTAGTTCCTCATATACCCACCTATTTATATGCAGAAAGAATTTTGGCAATATGATAAATACAGTGGTTCCCTTTCTTATTGGCAAAAAAGATGGCTCTAGGACTATACACACCCTCGCCTTGCAGGGTAGAACCCATTTTCCAGAGCACCTGCTGAAGTGCTGATAACAAAACGAAGCGGCTGCTCCATCTGCAGCCACTCCCTGCTATCTTCATTAAATAGCACCAAGAACTCCTTCCAACATTAACACTGGCAAGTAGCGACCAAGGGCTGACTCTGATAGTTGGGTTTGCTGACGCAGATGGCGGGAAAATCCCCTTCCTCGGTTTCTGTCCTAAACGCGGGAGGATCACTTCCAAGGATGGAAAACGTTGAACAGGGGTCTGCTGCAGTGATAAACCTCTTCAGGAGGAAAATAATTTGCAGTACTGTCACTAAAATCACAGGGGAAATTTTGGTTTAAGAAAAAAAAAAAAAAAAAAAAAAGGTACAAAAACCACACAACGCAGACCTTTTCACATCTTTTTAAGACCTCATCCCTTCACCGACTGATATTTGGTGAGTCATTGGGAAATGTGTCAGAAACAAAGCTATGAGGATCCTCCACTTGAACGGAATAATGGGACATTCTCTGCAGCTTCATTTTTTTTTTTTCCTGTAAACAGGCCGTTGGCAAGAGGCGGACGGCTGGTTTGGCAAAAAATGTTGGTCTAAGTATGAAAGAGCAGAGAAAGCAGGTGGAAAACAATTCATCTTCGGTTACACCTATCGCATGGTGATACGAGTGATTCCCTGAGACTAACATGAGTTGATGCTTTTCCGGAAAAATTTACATCAACGCTGTTCCTCCCGCCATCTTGGCATTAATCTTTTTTTTTCTACGATGGCGTATAAAGGGCCTTGTACAAATGGTGGAAAGAAGGAGTACATTTCTGCACACACACACACACACAAAAAAAATTTTTTTTGGAAAAGAAAGAAAATTCTTGAGATCCAAAAGTTGAAGATTTCCAAGAAAAAAACCCCTTCAAAGTTTAGATGAATCTCAGAAATGTTCTAGGAAAAAACTTGGAAATTTTGTGACTTTCGAAACTCATTAATTAAAAATTTTTTTCGAGAAGATATCAGATATTAACCTCAAAATTTGAGATCTCTTTTAGCAAATTTTGACTTTTCAAACTCAAAAATTTCCAAGTTTCTTTTCCTCCTAAAATTTGGAAATTAATCTCAGTTTGGCAGAAATTTACTTCTCCTTTTTTACCCCCATCCACAATGGCTGTAGGACGCCGTCATACCGCTGTGTGTGTGTCTCAGACACGTGAAATACAGTACCGCACTAAATGCCTCACATTAAAAACATTGGAAGAAAATACTACATAAATACACTTTTTCCCCTCTCGGAGCTCAATGCAGGTCGATGAACCCAAATTTACACGTTCAGGCGCTGCTCCTCAGCTTGGCACCCAGCTCTGAGGGGAGGTCTGTTTAGCGCCGGAGAAGCTTCCCGAGTTTCTGTTGCCGTTCTGGGTGGAGGTGGAGTCGAAGCTCAGATCCAGGCAGTCCGCTTCCATCAGTTCGTTGCGGATGATTGAGTCCATGTCGTACTCCAGACCGTCGTTGAACACGTCCAGGTCCAGATCACCAGGGAAGCGGTCCTGCACCGTGGCGTTCTTGCCGGGAGGCTTCAGGTGTGGCGGCTTGGCATTGGCGTGGCCGCCTCCGTCGTTGTCGGGGGTCGACAAGCCAGCTTGCCAACCAGGCACTGAAGCGCTTTGGCCCACTCCGCCGAGATTAGCCATCGTGGGGTCCTTGCGGAGCAGAATGGCATTTCGGCGAGAGTTCTGCAGGGCAATGGCGGTGCTGGCCTGCGACATCAGGGGGTCAGACTGGGTGAGCAGGACGTTGTTGTGGCTGGGGGAGTCCAGGCTCAGCAGGTCCTGGTGATCACTAAAGTGCGAGATGGAAGTGAAGGTGGTCTGCTTGTTCTCCTGGATGGTCTGCATAGGTGACTGCCGCAGGCTTGTGATGGACGTGGGGCTGAAGAGGGGGTTTGGCCCGTAGCCTCCGGAGGGACTGCCGGCGCAGCTGAAGGTAAACACGGAGCCTCCCTGGCTGATGGCTCCGGGGTCTTCCTCTCCAGGAGGAGGCTGCTGGGTTGCAGTGAGGCTGATGTTGTCTAAAAGGTTGTCCATCAAGTTGTCCGACAGCCCGTCGTTCAGGTTCATCGTACCGGCCAGGTCAGGGAGTCCCGTGGGTCCTGTGGATGGGGACATGCTGCTGGGGCTGGAGTACAGCATGGGGGAGATGGGGGAGTCGTCGTCGGGGACCTCGTCCAGCTCCAGGTTGGCCAGGATCGGGGACAAGCGGCCGCTGAGCGTGCTGGCGTTGGAGTTGGTCCGGGAGCGGAAGTCAGTCCAGGCATCCAGCTCGTCGCTGCTGCGGGACGTTGGACTCCCCGTCCATTTGGAGAGGCTGGAGGAGCTCTCAGAGCTCCCGTCCTGCGCAGCTTGCAGAGAGGCTTTCTTCTTGGTGGCCCGTCCTCGGGCTCCCTTGATGTACTTGCTGTTGTCCATCGACACGGCCCGGCGACGGGGAGCTTTGCCTCCTTTACCGCCTTCCGGGTTGACTATCCACCAAGAGCTCTTCCCCGTCCCTTCATTCTGGACTTTCACAAACCGGCTATGGAGGGACAGATTGTGTCGAATGGAATTCTGAAAAAAAGAAGAAAAAAACAGAACAAAAAACATGGTGTAAGGCAGGAGTGGACAATACGGACTTTAAAGTTGTTTCACAATATTTTGTGGTACTATTGTGATAAGAACCACTTGTGGATTATTTTTCAGGGAAGTGTATGGCTCTGCTCTTGTCCTTTATTCACCAATTATCTCTAACAAACCTCTAAAGCCAAACAGCTTAGATTTGTCTCCCCACAAATTAACTGCATTTACCCATTAGGTGACTCCTGAATGGAATTGGTCAGACCTTTATTTCGGAGTAGCAGAGTACAAGGGGTTGAGTACAAATCCATGTCAGACTTTTAGGTGGAGAAAATGTTGAAAACCAGGCATAATTTTGCTTCCACTTAACTGCTTTGTGCAAAACCATTGTGAGAATTACAGCATCCAGCATTTCTTAACCTTGACAGCAAACTATTTTGACAATTTTTTCCCCTCATTTGTCTCACAAAATCTTCCAGCTAGAGCCGAACAATTAATCCAGGAATGACGGAGTGAAAAGGAAGATGGTACAGAATAAGGAGTAGACATATGAACATCCAGCACATTGTTCCACATTTCCCTTTATGCATCATTAGAGAAAGAACAAAACTCAAGATCGTTATTACAATAAATTTCCCGTCCAGAAATTAGTCAACCTTCTGCAGAGCTGCTAAAATGATCAGAAAGGCGTCAACCCTAACGTGAACCCATCTGGTCATAGATCAGACGGCATGAAATGAGAATAAACAAGCAATGCAAACCCTTCAAAGCTGGATGTGTGGGTTTCATCTGTGTGTGTGTGCAAGCTGCTGTGTGAACACTGCAGTCCAACAGACTGCTTTGCACCTCTCACTCTGTCCTATTTCTGGCTGCTCGGAAAGGTCTGCAGGATTTCTCTGGAGATCTACCCAAGCATGTACAAAATTAAACAGTCGGAGCCTGAACACCCAGCCCAGTCACACCTCACAGAAACCAGAGACTCTGCAGAGATCTCTGTAGCCCACAGTCCAGTCTGAAACAATCCCATTACGATTGGATTACGACATTAAATCACAAAATTATTTCTTGCTGTAGAGTGATGGCATGACAGCGGCGACGACAGGACAGGCTCGGCTCGTCTTTATTGGGGTTATACAAAGCTGCACGTGTGTAGCATGGAACAAGGTTAGATCTTTTCCAGATGTCGCAGGATGAAAACAACTGGAAATGTGATGAGGAAATTGTATTCGCACTTCATTGATACTAGCATGACACAAAGGGGCCGTACCTCCCATTAACCACAATGTAATCTTGGACAAAAGTAATAGAGAATTTGCTTGGGGGGCAAACTTTAGCGGCCTTGCTGCCCAGTAGACGGTGCCACCCTTATGGGTGAGCCATTTTCCCCATATCCAATTTGGTAACAGATCAGTCACAGGGAACCTGTAAAAAAAATTTAATTTGTCAGCTGGGACTAATGCGGCCAAAACAGACGCTCGATTTCAAGTTTACAAGTATCTAATCCTACACAAAGAACACAGTTTTTTCTTTTGCTTTGTTGTTTCAAACCAAACAATCGTCAAAAAGAAGCCTCAGAAGAAGCATCCCGACATGTTGCTCGTTTTGTAAGTTGCAAGTTGAAAGCAGAATAAAACCACGTCTTATGTTTGGTTTACTGTAATCCAGTGCAGCAGAATGGCAGTAAATAAATGAACTTTTACGGCCAGTTTTGACAGAGGTGGAAGTGATTCAGCTCTGCGGTCTTTTACTAAGCTGCAATTTGTGGCGGTGCCGAATTGGACTGCATTGTGTTACAATAGGCAGATGTACAACCACAAACAAAGGCTAAAGCACTGAATCGAAACAATTTTGGCACAAAGAAAATGGAACATAAAAACTTTTAAAAAGGTAGTTATTTACCAAAGAAGGATTGGGTTTTTTGGGTCATGTAAAGTTTATTTAGTCAATCCTGTTGGAGTTATTAAAAGAAATCAAATCAACTGATTGCAAAAAATTGCATCCATTAAATGAGGTAGTTCATAACTTAACACAGATTCCTGGTATCTATGTACAAACACAAATATTTAAAAATAAAATGTATGACTTTTTTCATTTTAAAACAGAACAATTGTTCCAGTAGCTTAAATGATTAAATTTATTACAGTTATTATAATGGTAAAACTTTTATTCATTATTTTGATGCCCAGGCTTCAACAAAAATAAGTGCCAATAAGTTTTTAGGTGTGCTGCTTATTGTGGAAAACATCACTTTTACTAGCTGATAATTAATTGAGCTGTGGTACAGGTTTTAACAGTTTTGAAACTTTTACATTTTTAAACTTTGTTATACAGTGGACTCCTGCCCATTTGCGGTTCAAAAGTCACCTAGTCCCGTATTTTTCGATGGAAAGGCAGTCAGTTATTTGTGGAAAATTGACTAATTTGCACTTCTTTTTTTTTTTTTTGTAGATTACATATATTTGAATAAAATTACAGCTGAAATCGTTGCTACATGGCTAGCATTATTTAACCTTGGATAGGCAAACAACTAGCATGTCCAGGCTGGTCATCCGGGACTCGTGTTTTTCTTTAAAGAAAACTAAGAAAAATACTTGGCATGCAATATGAGCAAGCGCCATACATGTTTTTTTGTTTTGTTTTTTTACAGTTTACTGTAATCTATGGAACATTAAGCATAAACATAGGACATAAACATACTAGTACGGAGTTGATGTTGGCTTCCGATTGCAGCTTCCAATTTGGCAAATGGCTAAAGGGCAATTCCGCTTGATTTTTCACTACATCAAGTATCTTTAATTTGTTCTAGTTTAAAGATGTCAATACTTAGACTCTTCAAACATCGAGTAGTCAAAAAGCAAAATATTTGAAACCTAGTTTGTGATTTGTGAAACCTTTGTTTAGTGAAAGGCCCATATTTATGCATTCACAAGTGGTTGATGTGAAATGTGTTAAGAATGTGACACATCCTGTTGTTGTAAACAAAAGCAACATAAGCAAACAAAATTATTTAAACCAACACCATCTGGTTCATTCTTGTACAGCCAGACTTTTCTGTTTACTGTTACTTCAATTAAAGATGCTTTTCATGTCCATGTTTCACACAGGAAGATCGCTGGTGTTGCACTGCTTCCTGCTTCCATTGCCTGTGTAAATAATCATGGACTTTTTTAGTAAATAAAAGCCCAATCCAAATATGATGACTGCTAAAAGGTTTGTTTTGAGAAGTCCACTGTGGTTTTGACCCCTTCTGGGCTAACCTTTGCACTGTTTCTAGAACCAAACAGTCAGGAGTGCCTCTGCAAACTTTCCAAAGTGATATTCTGGCGTTGACACAGCAAAACCGAAAAGCCATTACAGAATTTCAGGATTTTTCTTTTTGGATTCTAGTTTCCGTCTACAGCCTTTTAACAGAACCTCACTTTGAAAATCCAGGACCGTCCCTTGGGACGGCCTACTCGGGTGCAAGCAGCGTGTGCCAAATGGTATTTAAAAGATAAATCACAAAAAAAGAGCAAGCGTCTGCTCGCCCATCCCTCACCCCCTCACGCACAGTCACAGCAGGACGGGTTGAGAGACTGGACTGGACTGTACTGGAGCCGTGCCAGTTCGGCCAAAGAGAAACACTCAGCTTCTCTCTCACACCACCACACATTGACCTACATAATTTATAGCCAGGCAATTGATTTCCCTTGCCCGGGCCACATAAAGACAGAGGCTGGCACACAGTTGGGCGAAGCTGTTTGTGTACGAGGAGAGAGAGAGAAAAAAAGAGAGAGAGAGTGTATATTTAGACTGGATGCAAACGATGACGAGATGTTACCACGATGTGTGTCAGGTCTGACTTTACATGCTGACGATGACACATGAAGATGAGCAACCTCGGACAGATTGCCGCCGAACGCGCAGAGACAAAGAGCATCTCCTAAGAAATGCTGATGTTAGCACGACTCAAACTCCCCTCAGCATTAACCCTTTCCTTGCCCCGCCGGTTCTCTTGTGTGGAGTCGCAGAACATGAACGAAAACTGACCGCCTCTCATGTGGAGCATCACCGAACCAGATGAGACCAATTAGTGATGACCACCCATTTGTGTGCCGCTTGTGTCTGACAGCCTGATTTTTAATCTTTTTTTCCCACCCGTCAACGCTTCACACACACAAAATATTCAGAAGGCGGCTCCCTGGAAGCGGCTCGCCTCGCCTTCAGTCGTGCGGGATTACAAACCCATTTCCCTCCCCTCCGTCTAAATCCTGCAGAAAGCTCAAAGCTTTCATCCGACTTGATTCCATGTCAGATGAATCGGTTCGGTCCGGCACAAACTAATCCTGACAAATCAAACCGACGCAGAGGGGCCCCTCTGTGAGGCAGTCTCACTGCACCGTGAGCAGTTTCCCTGAAAGTGAAATCAACTTTGCATCGCCCGTTTTTCACCCACCACTTTCGTACCCGTTTATTCTTCACCGGCTCACATATAAGTCCTGGGTTCGATTTGATGGGTTCGATTTTCTATTTGCGTGTTCTCCCTGTGCATGGTGGGTTCTCTCCTGGTACTCCGGCTTCCTCCCACAGTCCAAAAACCTGACTGTCAGGTTAATTGGTCTCTATAAATTGTCCCTAGGTGTGAGTCTGTGTGTGCATGGTTGTTTGTTTCTGTGTTGCCCTGCAACAGACTGGTGACCTGTCCAGGGTGACCCCGCCTATTGCCCAGAAAGTAGCTGGAGACAGGCACCAGCAACTCCCGACCCCACTAGGGACAAGGGTGTTAGACAATGAATGGATGGATATATATGCCTGTTACGTAGGCATGTATATATATGCCTACATAATATATGACAGTAGATTGAGATGGTACGCTATGTTGTGCTTAGACCCAACCATTAGTTTAAAGTAATGGTTGGGTAATGTATTTTTGTTCATTGACAAATTTACACTCACAATGAAAACACACCTGAATAATGAAATATGGATTTCCATGACAGGATTGCGCAAAATGCTGGCGGTCTTTAAAGGAAAAAAACAAGGTAATTATACTTTGTATGTTATTTTAAGACAATGACATCACAAGAGGCACAAGAAGAAAGTGCCTCCATGTTGATTAGCCTCTGCCAGTTCGTATCTCCATTTCATACTGGTAAAAAAGAAATTTTGTCAGACTGCTTAAAATATCGCATCATACTCTTTATTCTTGGTTGCAACTTAGTATTTTCACAAAGGGGCGCCCCAGAGCAATATATTTTTTTGTCTTTTTATCAATAAAATAATGATTTCTACATACATTATCAAACATATTATTGTAAAAACAAATCACCTCATAGTGAAATTAGGTGTTTTTGATATGACAGAAATGATTACTACAAAAAAATAAATAAATGAATAAAATCAGCTCCACTGAGGGGGCCCCTTACTGGCCCTGGGGCTTGATAATGACGGTGATCGTTTAGGGTTTACCCTGTCTTTACAAGCACATATGGCTGATTATGGCCACAGGAGAAAGTTATTTTAAAATGCTACATAAATTACATAAATGCCTAAAGGTGACCAGGTCATTGCTCTAAATTCTTCTTTCTTTCTGATTATTACAGTAACAACTGACAAATGATAAGTGTGTTAGCATTGGAGAGGCTAACAACTAGCATGCTTACATTGATCACCCACAGGATTAGACGCACATTTTTTTAAAGAAAACTCAACAAACATGGTTGACGTCAAATATCTGAAAGCGACATGCAATAGGGTTGATCTTTAACGTTATCAGTTGAGGAAAAAATATTTATATCCATTCAATAAAAGGCAACAGAACATTTAAGAGGTCATGTTGAATTTAACTGAAAATACTTCATTGATTCGCAAAGAAAAAATGATAAAACAAATGAGGAAAAAATTATATTTTGGAATGCATATAGCCTCCTGCGACAAATATCTTCTTGAGCTAAGGCTTTAAAATTGTGCCTCTGTCTCTTTAAGAACTCCTGCTCTTTCTGAAACTCCGCCTCCCTTCAGGAAGTGTCACAACGTGGCTCCTCTATTAACCCTTTAACAATATGCACGGAGAAGTATCTCCTATAATCAGCTCAGCAGATGTTTGCTAATTGCTGCTGGCTAGTCTGGAGGAGCTGCGAGGTTCATCCCAGTGTTTTGCACAGCTGAATGGTTGCCAGGGAGATCAAATGATTCCTCAAACATGCATAAAAAGCAACACTTCCAGGTATGTTTTTGATGAGCATCCAGGCTATTTGTTGCAGCCGTATTGATTGAAGTTAAAAACTGTTGTTTCAACACCTGCCTATGAGGAGGACAAACTAGAGAAACAATAATGAATGTAGTCAAATCAAGTGCCTCATGTGATGTCACTGTAGGGGCTTGAAATAAGGAGGGTAGATTTTGTAACTTGAAACAAAAGAGCAAATCAAATAGAAAAACTGTTTTGATTAACTGTCACATAAATGCCCGGCTGGCTGCTTCAGCAGTAGCTGTGTGCATTGTGCGTTAACATGACCACAGTGTGGTCTTTGTTGTGATGACGGCACCATCATGTGCTCACCTTCCAGCCAGCGGAGCTGTTGCTGTCGCCTTTGTCCTTGAAATATGGCACAGACCTCACCATCCAGTCGTAGATCTGGGACAAGGTCAGCCTCTTCTCCGGGGAGCTCTCGATGGCCTGGGTAATGAGGTCTGCATAGGAGTAGTTGCCCCAGGCGTTCCTGCGGGCGGAGGACTTCCTCAGCTGCTGTGATGCAGAGCCGCAGAGAGCCGCGCCGGGGATGTGCGCGGAGGAAGGGGATCCGTCCTCTATGCGGGGGCCGCCCCGGAGCTCCACGGGCTGGGAGATGGAGCCGCCACCGCTCGGCTCTTTCACGGAGTCGCCGTGTTTCTGCGCGGAGCCGCTCTCCGCGCTCCCGCCCTCATCATCATCCTCCTCCTCGGGGATTACGTCAGCGTCGTTCGCCCCGGGCTTGCCCGCGCCGCACTCCGGACGGGGCAGCGGCCAGGTGCAGGACCGCGGCCGCTTCTGGGGCTCGAAGTCCGGGTCGATCTCCACGTTCGGGGGAGGCTGGTCGCTGCCGAGTGGCGCCTCCGCCATGGTCGTTGCAATGTGTCGGTCGATGCAGAGGAGACGGCAAAATCACTCGGCTCGCATTCCATCAATGTTGAGTGCGGGATTCTTTGGGGACTTTATTTACTATGCAACGCGGTATGCAAATCTCACCCTCCTCCCCTCCCCTGTCCAACCCCCGCAGCTCAGTCCCAACACGTGTCCCGCTGGTCTATCAGCGTCGATCCGCAGCTCACAGCGCCAACTGCGCTGACCAGAGAAAACAGAACATCACCGTCTCTTTCCGTGGCGCACAGCCCACAGCCGAGCGCTAAAACCGGGAGAGAGAAAGAAGCGACAGAGGCGGCGGGGGGTCTCACGGCAATCCGAACGGCGTTCTCTTACGCGCGTCCCGCTCTCCGGTCCCGTGCGGCGAAAGCAAACGAGCCTCCCACATCACAGCGCCATCACCCCGCGCACAGCTGCCATCTTGACCGCCTCCCTCCTTCCTCGCCTTTTACCCCACCTCAAGGTCCTAATCAGAAGCCCGCAGAGCCGCGCTGCCAGTCGCCGGAGCGGTGCGCCGCTCTCCAGATACCATCAAGGCTGAGAGGAGATGTTCCCTCACGGCCCCGGGAGCCGCCGCGAAGGGAGGCGGCGAGGCTCAAGCGATCCGCCCTACGAGGCTCAGAGAAATAGTGATGCATCCCGGCTGCACGTCCATGCACATCCTGCGCTGAAGCGGAGCGGCGCGGCCAGCAGCCCGCGCGACGCTCCTCATTCAATCTGCTGCAGCTGCGGCAGCGCAAACACTCCACGGGAGAAGGGGCGGAAAGACGCGATCCTGCCGCCCTGGACTGAAATTAAAGAGACAGTGTCCGCTGGCCGGTGACATCACTCTTTAGAAAACCTCACGTCGCTAACAAAGGAAGGCTGGAAATCACGTTACATTAAATACATTTTAGTTTACAGGAATTACCGAATTACACCAAGTCTGACAGATTGAATGGATTGTTTCAGGTGTAAATAATATATGTGTCAATAATAATACATATGCATAAATGAAAAACGTTGAATTATATGAGATTTCGTTTGTTACACAGTAAGAAATTAACAGCAAACATTTGGTTTATTTAGTTTGTCATAGAGAAAAGAAAATGTGGGTGTTCATATTTCAAAATCATATTTTCACCATAATACTCCTGCGTTTGTAATTGTCCGAGTTTCAAACTAAATATTTGATTTACAAGCTTCAAACCCTCAAGTCTTAGCTAAATATTTAGTTTCCGAAACAAACACTCAGCTCTAAATTAAATATTTATAAATATTTAGCTCCAAATAAAATGTTTATTTCAACAATTTAGTTCTAACTCCCAGCTGTATTTCCTAATGTTGAAAAGAAAAAACACAGAACTGAAATGACTATAGAAATATGTTTCAATAAATTACAATATTATTTCAGCAAACTAATTCAAATAATGAAACTTTTAATGATTCTTTTATTTTCCATTGTATTTTTGATGAATGTGGCTAACATCTTGTAGGCGTGTAGAGTATCCAAAAAATGTCCGTAAACATATTTCACCAAATCAAAAGCAGACAGTAGTTGTCCAAGAAATTACTAAAGTACAAGTAAAATGTATTTGGGAAATAGGCAACTCAAGTATTTAGTAAATGATCAAAATATCAATCACTTAATATTTAAAAATGACATAATCAGGTGGATCAAAATACAAAGTTATGTGGAAATCTTTATATCTTAAAGACCTAATTGAAATTAGGCAATATGTATATACTTTTTTTTTTTTTCAAAATCAGAAACAAAAACTACAGGTGTGTGTCTGTGGTGAAAATGAGTTGGAGTGAAGCACCTCGCAGTTTATAGTGTCCCCAGACATTTTACTCAAGTAAGAGTTGCAATCATTCAAAATAAATTGCGATTCACGAGGTAAACTCACACCGACACACTTGTTTCTGGTTCAAACAAGTTCTGAACCAGAAACCTGAGCTAGAGGGGAAACTGACTGGGCTGTTGCCGAGTGGCTTAAAGTCCTCTTTTCAGATGAATGTATGTTTTGCATGATGTTTTGAAAACCCAGGTCAAAGGTCAGAGCAGCAGAGAGGTGCAGAATCTAGATTACATGAGGTCCAGCTTGAGCTTTTCACTGTTTGTGACGATTTAGGGAACCGACCTCCACTGGACGAATTACTCCTGTACATATTAAACTTCCCATATTCTCTTTTGGACCTCAAGAACTACCCCAAGCGTCATCATCTACATAAAAAGTCAAATGATCGCGCGTGTCTTGAGAGCCATTGGACATTGGATGGAGTGCTTTAGCAAGGTGTGTGAACAATCAATTAGTCCAGAGTGGATCGTCAGCTTCAGAAAACCACGGCCTATAAACGTCAGATCTGATTAATACAATGCTGAAGCTGTTTACAACAGTAGGACAGAGCAGATTGAACTTGTAGAGGAAGGGTAGCTCCGTTGCTTGCGGCAAGACATTGCATAATCCTCTGTGGTGGAGAGTGTGTGTGTGTGTTTCTTCCTCAAAGCCGTCTGTTGAGGCAGCAGATTGGAGCGACATGAACAAAATGATCAAGAGAGCTGCCTCTGTTGTCAGGACTGCTTCACAGGCCTGACAACAGAGGGGTTGGATGGGAAAGGCGATTGTTGCACAAAGTCCACCGCACCAATTTTACACAACGTGCAGATCGATCAACACAGCGTCTTCAGTTCAACGCTCCTTAAGGCGGGTCATCACAGAAGGTCGTTTCTGTCCAATACAGTAGCCTTAAAATGAACATGAGGGGCTTTTCTGAGTGACTGTGATGAACGTCTTTGAGTTTTAGTTTACGTATTTTAAAAAATCTAAAGCAAAATATTTTTATTGATTTCTCAGCCTTAAAAGGACTCTCAGCAGTTTTAATGTATATTCTGAATAAACTGTAATTTCTAAATCCCTTTATGCAATGCGAACAGAACTCTTAAAAATTATTTTTTCTCCGTACCTCGGTCTCACCAGTACAAAATCCTCCTGGATTCAGTTCCACCTCACCAGCTGCTCTTTGTTACCATGCAAGCTGAACTACCTCTGCCTCAGTTAACCACAGTGTGCCTCAAGGTCTGTTTCTTGGGACCCTTTTATTTACCACCTACATGCTTCCCCTCGCTCAGACCACCTGCCTCAAAGGTCTTGGTCTTTATTTCTATGCCGACGACAGACATCTGTATCTCAATCACTTAACAAACCGTAACATGGATAAAATCTAACATATAATTGATGTTTATGGTTGCTCCGTCTCACCAGCCCAAGATGTCTGCAACATGGCTGCTGCACACGTTACAATCCTGACTTTATTCTCCACAAAAAAGAAAAACATTGCAGACTTTGAAAATCTCTGCAGAAGGGACGTCCGTCCAAGCCTTTTGTTCCAAACCATCTGGATTTACGTCAAAGTTATACAACAATAGCGTTCTTCAGTCAGAGGCTTCTTCAGAGCCGCTGTAAGACAGGCAGCTACATGAGATCCTTCATGTCCACAGTGTTTACAACTCTTTAAAGAAAATAGTCCAATATGAGCTACGTTTAATTTCTCTCTGGGATTAATTATATTTGAGATGAACTATGAGTTGTTCACAACTTTTGAAAAACAGTGATACTGCACTCCCACAGCATGATACTACCTCCACCGTGCTTCAATGAGGAGCCTGTCCTCCCGCACACCACCCTCTTCTCAAGCTACTTCATACAAAACATTTTTAAAATCTCAATTCAATTCTGGAGAAGCGCGGTCACGCCTCTCCGTTTCACTAAAGAAATTGACATTAAACATTTTTCATCTTTCGGATTTTCACTGCTTGTTTTGCATCTTTAGAGATGGCAACACAACCCTTCACTTTAAGGACAAAACCCATGTGTTTGCACCTAGCAAACGTGGCGCAGGAACTTAAATTATGGAGCGTTTTCTCACTTCCACATGCCACACGCTGCAGCCTTTGTTTTCAGAAGTGCATATGCATCACTATTAATGTTAACACGTTAAATGTCAACCGGTCGACGCGTCGCCTTTGAGAAGATGAACCATTTCCAGTAAATCAAGGGTTTGTCTCAGTGCAGAGGATGAAACTCATGGAGGGATCTGAACGATCAGGATGTTATTTAAATAGTTAAGTCACATGACATACATTTATAAATGGTATTAAATGGGATGGATGATGCAGATTAGGTTGAATTTATCATAAAACGAGACAAAATGATTCGTCGTGGAGTCTGGCTCTGTATTCGTAGTGAGCAGCTGCCTTGGAAAACGACTCACTGCCTCCTTCAAAGTGCAGAATAATCGTAAAGCAGAAAGAAAACGATACACGGTTTACAACTTTTAGTGCATTTTGCATCCATCTTATTCATTTGAAAGCAAAGTTAAAGACGAATCTACTCTGTCCGGCGGTTTTTAGTTGAAGATTAAATCCATTTATAATCTCATAGTTTATTATAATTCCATTTTATTTCCTGGCCTTAGCATTTTTATAAACTGTATCTTACATATCAAGTGTTTTCTGGATAATCTAGGTGCTTTTCCTCTGATTTGAGTTCTCTCTCTTTTAATTCCTCATTGTTTTTTCACCAATAATTATTACCGTTTCATCTAGTTTCCTTTGATTTGATCATTTAATTGCGCTCGTCTGCCCCGTAGTTCAATTTGAATATATAAATCGTGCTCAACAGACAAAATGCGATTGGTTGGTTTAATAAAAAAAGGAAAAGAAAGCGTACTGGAGGCTCATTGTGTCTCTGGAGGAGCTGCAGAGATCCACAGCTCAGTACCAACCAAAGTATCTGTAGTAATACTTGAAAATGTTCTGGTGACCTGTGCATTGTTTCTCTTCCATTTGTTTTAAATGAGTTTTTAGATTGCTTATTGCTTTTATTGTCATGTTGTAGCACTGAGATTTACATGTAAAGTGCACTATAAATAAAATTGTATTATTATTATTATTCCATTCTATAAATATGTGGTAGTTCCTGTTGGTCTAATCACACAAAATCCCCTTTAAATATATGGAAGTCTGGTTGACTAAATGCCAGAAAGGGGAATAAATAATCCAGGTTAGTCCACTGAAATTTTGAAAATAAATAAAAATAAATAAATAATAATAATAAATAATAATAAAATATCTTTTTGCAAATAAACAAAGATTTAAAGTAGTTATATTTAAATGATCTTTTCTTCAGAAGCAACTAACTGTTGCAGTCAGACTGGACTGATCCATCCATTTAGACTTATTAGGATAAAACACAACTCAGTGAGAAATCATTTCATTGAAATACTCAAAACAAAACAGACTCATAAACCTCTATGTGTCTATAAACCGTCCATGTTGTGTTTTTTATGTCGTTTCAACCCCAAACAACAGAGAATTAAAAAACTTGAGTTATTAAATGACACTGGATGAACAGCAACATGCCTCCCGAAAAATCCACCTTAAAATGATCCTTAAAGTGCAAATTTGCATCTAAATGATAAACTTCTTTTAGATACTAATAAATATTGTATGTACATTTGCACAGATGCTGTTAAGCAGTCCCCTGGTGCTCCGTGCAAAGGGAGATGGAGTAGTGTAGTATTTCTTTTTGGCATATATGAGAGTTGTTCATAAAGTCTCTTATTTTCCGGAAGCTTTTAAGCTTTTGTCCCCGTCCAGCCAGTAATCCTCTGTCTGCATCTCAGTGAGTCGAGAAACGGTTCTCTGGAAGGCAAACTTCTCCTCCTCCCCGCTGAAGATGGACAGACTCCTGGCTTCGTCCTGTTACGGAGGGAAAGTTTACCGAGTGAAAACAGCCGACGCTTCAAAGAAACCCATGAAAATGTGAGTTTTCAGTGAAGTTTGGGCCACAAAAGTAAGTAAATTAGTGGATTTAACGCTGGTCCAGTCAGAAATGCAAAATGTTATTTTCAACTTTCAGAACGTTGTAGACAGATGGAAAATGACAGTTACTCAATTTTACAGAATCGTCAGATCAATCAATCAATCAATCTAATTTTATTTGTATAGCACATTTCAGCAGCAAGGCATTTCAAAGTGCTTTACATCATAGATATAAAACTACAATTTAAAAAATTATAAAAATGTGACAAATTAGAACATCTTACAAAAATATTCATTTATTCATCAAGAAATGTTCGGATCTGAATGCCTAATTTCAGTTTGGAAAAGGAAGAGATTCGATTGCAATTAACCCATAAAAACTAACTTTTACTCATTAAACAGAAGTAAGAAACAAAACAGGATTTTCAAGCTGAAGAAAAGTTAGAACACCCTCCACCACAAAAGTACTTAATGGAGTCTCAGAGGTCCTGCTGTAGCAAAAACATCTCCACACCATGACACTTCCACTACCATGCTTCACAGTTCATATGAGGCTCTTTTCCTGGAATTCTGTATCTGACTTACGCCGGACGTTTTCTCTGCTCTGGTCACTAAACAATTCAGTTCAAGTCTCTTCTGTCCAGAAAACATTATTCTGTAAATATTGGTCTTTTCTATGCTCTCCCTACGTCGGTCTGGCGTTCGTGATTATTTTGGAGCGCAAATATTTCGTCCTTGCAAACCTGGGATGAAAATGAAACCTCTGTGGTCTCAGTCTGAGCTTTTAGCATTTTACGATCTGCATTTAGTGAGTAAGATTTTGTGCATAAAGACAAAATCAGCCATGTGACAAAATTAAAAGTATCTTTTCAGCAAGACATGGGAGCTTGTTTCAAGTCAATAATCCTGTAATATTGAAAAGCCAGTACTTGTTATAAGTGAAATGATGCACCAGTGGAACTAGTACTTTTTAAATTAATAATTAAGGGGGAGTGTTATGTGTTTCCCAGGTACAAAAAACCCATCTTATAGCATAATAAAGTAACTATGTTAACTTCAGTTGTTTTAAGTCAAATATGACATAAATGCAATTTGACTTTGTAATTTAGAGCCTTGAAATTGGGACTCTATCTCTTTTAAAAAATCCTGCTCTTTTTGAAACTGCCTTCAGGAAGTTATCACAAACTCAAAGAGTTGATTAAAGTTGAATAGTTTAAGAAATTATTTATTTAACACAAACCCTCATTTCCTGCTGAAACGCTACTAGTGAGTTAGTTTTGTCTTATTTCAAGTTCATTAATATTTTTCCACTAGAAACTCAACTCTTTGGATCTGTTTCCTGACATTTTTCTAAGCCCGTCTGAGTGGCGGCCTCTTTAATTGCTGATGGTTTTGTGTCCCGATAGCACAGACTATTCACAGGTTCAACAGTAAAACAGATTCCCGCTCTCACCCTTTTCAGGCCCAGGTCATCCATCAGAGCGTGGCTCTCGTCGTGACTGTGATCCCCGTCGTGAACAAAAATGTCCTCCAGCGGGCATTCGGCGAGTATCACCACCCGCACCTGTGCCGAGAGAAGACTCCACGTTTGCGCCTCGTTCCACGGACCAGGAGGGCGATCAAGCGACGGCGGCGTACCTTGTGGTCGTAGAGCGCGTCCACGAGCGTTATGAGCCGCCTGGCCTGAGTTTTCTTGTTGAGCGTCAGCAGAGGAATGTGTCGGATGAAGACTGTGTCAAACAGTCTGGATATTTCCAGGTAGTCGCTGGCCCCTAGAGGCTGAAAGAGAAATTTTTGGGTTTCAAAATAATGCAGCAAAGAAAAAAAAAATACAAAACTTGCTTCATGTTAGATTCAAGTAAAGAATCAAACTCATTTTTACTCAGAAACCTTTAATAGAACCCAAATGTTTTCATAAGATAGTCACTTAAAACTGTTTTTCAAGCTACACTGCAAAAACACAGAATCTTACCAAGTAGTTTTTGTCTAGTTTCTAGTGCAAATATGTTGAAATAAGACAAAACTGACTTAATAACAGCAGTAAATAGGAGCTTGTTTTAAGTCAATAACTCCTTAATATTGATGAAAAAGTTCTTGTTCCATTGGCAGATATTTTCCCCAGGTTTTTAGTGAAATAATCTGACAAATTTAACCACTACTTTTTCATCAATATTAAGAAATTATTTACTTAAAACAAGCTCTTATATGTTGCTGAGAAATTACTTAACTAGTTTTCTCTTACTTCAAGTGTATCAAGATATTTACACTTGAAACTCGACCAAATACTTGGTAATGTTTTGTGGGGTTTTTTGCAGTGTGGGGTTCTCTGTGTTTATGGACCCTGTCAGGTCAAACTATATCAACCTTAAAAATGCGAAACAAACAGACTCACTCTGTCGCACAGCTCCTCAAACGTACAGTCTGCGATCGTCCCGCACGCTTTGTTTAGATGGACCTTCCGGTTGTGAACGTTTAAAACTCGCGGCCGGGTAACTAAACATTTTTTTAAAAAAACGACAAACGTTAGCCATGCGCCACAGCCGCAGACGTTGGCGGGTGTAGAGTTCAGCACTCACTGTCGTTCTGTTTAAAAGCCAACTCGTCAAACATCTTGTCCAACGTTGCCTCGGCGTCAGGTTCACCAGAGCTACACAGAATGAAAGAATTGCTAAAAGAGAGTAAAGCAGCGTTCCTGCTTGGTTTTCGTCAAGCCGAGTGTGACTTACAGGAAGTAAAGTTTCCCCGCAGAAGGTCTGTTCCGTTTACGGTAGTCGATCCCGGAATCGAGGCGAAGAGTTTGGCAATATTTCTGCAGGTGGTCAAAGAGATGTTTCACCTTTAAAGGGCCGTCTGCGCACAGCTGGAAGGCGGGTCCGTATGTTTTGACTTACCTGCAACACCGCGATAAAAGGCACAAAGTTGACTCTCTGCAGGCCGTTTTTATACAAATCTGATGGAACATAACAGGTTTTAAAATGTTAGCTGCAGCTTTTGTGAAATATTAAAGAAATTAATCAGTTTTAAACAGAAACAGACCCAAATCCTGTTCTTATCACCAAGAACAGCCTGAATAGTTTCCGTCATTTTTTCCCATTTGAGTCCAATGGTGTTTGCAGACTTGATGCGTTTCTTTTAATAATGTCAAAAACTCTTTAAAGGTTTTGATCTACAATTATTTGAACTTCCCTTTCTTACAAAGATTAATGAAAAAATGACTCCTTTACTGGTTTAATTAGAATTATTGCCTGGGTAAATGTGCCAACCGACAGTTTTACTTGTAGAATAATATTAGAGTGACACAAGACCGGTGATCTTTAATTTTGGCTGTTCTGGAGAGGAAAAACTTCCAATAACTTTAAAAAAATTAATTGATTAGTTTCTTCTTATCCAGACAAAAACTACAAGAAAACATGCAGTTTTAAGCAAATGTGCTAAAAACCTCACTAATGACCTTCGGGTGGACGGTTGGACGTCGCCACAACAACAACGCCGTTCAGAAACAGATTTTCAAAGAGCTGCTTCAGGATCATGGCATCGGCGATATCTGTGACCTGAAGTGAAAGTTAGCAATAAAAGTAATTTTAACAGCGTGGATAAACACGTGGAGGTTCTGTTTCTTTAAGAAGGTCATCTCCAGCACCTGGAACTCATCGAAGCAAAGCAGACAGGCCTCCTCGCTGATCTCCTCGGCGACCGGAGCGATGGGGTCGTAAGACTTGGCCATTCTCCCTGCTTTCCTTTTGGGCATGCTCTGCTTCAACCGATGGATTCCTGAAACCAAGCAGCGAAAATTAGGTCCAAAAATAATTATAAAAAAAAGAAAAAGTTGGAGAAGTATTAACATCCCTGTGTGAGTTTTCCCAAAATGTACTTCTGTCTCTCAATGGAGGAGGAGCATGTCATTTTGTTGATGCATTCAGAGCTAATTTCTTCATCCATTATTCTGCACTGACCCAAAGTGTTACCTTAGAACCAGACAAACCACTCACTTTTATGCACGTCCAACATAAAACCGTGGAAATGGACCCGCTTTTTCCTCTCCGTTTCCACGTGTGAATAAAACATGTCCATCACCATCGTCTTCCCTGTGCCTGAAACAAAAAGTAACATAACAGTTAGGATCGTATGAATAAATAAAACGCAGCAAATCCAGATGATCAGGCTTCGTGCTTCAGTTCTCTTACCGACGTCACCGTAGATGTAGCAGCCTTTAGGGGGCTTTGGTTTGGAGAAAAACTGGAGAACACACACACACACACACACACACACACACACACGAATCAGTAACAAGATTCTGACCAGTTTGATTTAGGAAGATTTTTCATCGTGTAAAAAAAATAATTGAAAGCAGTTTCATGAACAAGCAGAGGCTGCTTTCTTCTCTCTTCATTTGAAAAATATTTCAAATGAAGCATTTGAAATATTTTTGTTCAATTCAAATTCAAGAATAGTTTATTGATCCCAAAAGGAAATTTAAGAAGTTCAATGAATTCCAAAGTTAAAAGCAAAGTTTAAATAAACTCAATAATGATGGAGGAGAAAAACAAACAAATCCTTTAACAGATCAGACGTTAAAATAAATAAATAAAAATAAAAAAAATACAGAAGCATGCTACTTTTCAAGATCTTGAATGGAAGGAAGAAAAAAGGCAATACATTTGAGGAAAATCTTGTATATATATATTCAGTGGGAGGAAAATAAATCCAACATTAACGGGTTTTTTTTTCAACAAAATCTTTGGTGGCACAATCCAGTCCACCTTTTACAGTAGGACAGAACTCAGTTTTCTCTTGTGACAAGGTTACATCTTACAGAGAGACGGATCTTTGACTAAATCTGTCCACAGTGCTGGTCTTTTCTTCTGCTGTTTTCTCTTTAGGTCATCTTACATGTTTTTTGCAGGATTTAAGGCCTGATAGCCATAGAATAAAAGAATCATAAATTTTGTTTCTGGTTTAACATTTCTGTGTTAATACGGTCATATTTTTAGGACAACTATTCTGCTCAAACACACAATTATGGCCTTTACATATGGGCAGAATCTGATCAATTTTACATCAAATCTAATATTTCAGACTTTAGGATGACATTTGATCAACTATTAGTTTAAAATGACGTGTACTTAAATATTTTTAAGAACTTTTAAAAAGATTTTGTTCTTTTACTAGTTTCCAAATTAAGTTAAAAAAAATAATTCAGATTTTAATCTCTAAATTTTGAAAGGAAAATAAAGTCAGATTTTTTTTCTTTTTTTCTTTCCCCAATGGCTCTAATCCTATTCTGTATGATAGACAATATGACAACAAACAGCAGAGGGACAAATCACACAGTGATAGGTACAAACCTTGAACCAGAAAACACTTCAACAAATGACACACACAAAAAAACACATTGCATGAACTCAAAAAGTGAACAAGAAATAGCAGTACGTCTGTATGGACATCAATACAACCAATAATATTAAATGTTTTTTTTTCTTTCTTATTATGTCTCTACAAAGACAATGTAACAATCAGCTGCTGCACTGTGTACAGTTACACAGAAAAGTATGTGCACGCACAAACATTTTTGGCACATTTGGCAACCCATACTTTTAACCGTTACGATTCAAGTAAGGTACGTACAATGTTTTTTCTGGTTTAAGTCATAAGAATACGCGGCTTTTTAGCGGTCACGTTAAATTGCGGACATGCATGTTAATGTTTACCCTCGACATGATGGATGTGGGTCTGTTGGTGTATCCTCTCAGCGTTTTGTGCAGCTCGTCCAGCTTCTGCAGCACCGCTCTCTGGTGCTCGTCCTCCCGCAGGCTCCCGGCTCGGATCAGCCCGCTGTAGTGATCCAAAGGACCGCTGAACCCGCCGGCGGTCACACCGCTCTCCACCTCCACCGCCGCCGCAGCTTGGCCAGCGGTCACCGAGTAACCTGACAGACGTCACGCCGAAAACAAAAGAAAGGTACGTTACTGCGTCGTTTCCCGCTTCTACAGTCAGAGCTGTGATTATAAAGGCGAGCAAATTTTAGAAGGTAACTAATTTGACAGCTCAGAAGGTGTAAAAATTCACTATTTCGTTGTACAAAACAACAATAACCGTACAATTACCAAGACAAACGACACGTTTATAGATATTTTTTTTAAAAAGTAAACACTAATTATATTAAAACACGGAACTAATTCGTCTGACCTCGCATGTAGAGCTCTGTTAGGCATTTTAAAACCTTCCTGGAACAAAACTGCTCTTTAAAAACGCACTTTATGCCCACCAAAGCTGACGGTGACATCTTCACAGAGAGCGGCACGTAGGCTGACATCTTGGCGTCAAAGGTTATCTGCGAAACTTTATTAGCACAGCAACACCGAACAGGAGAACAGTGAGGAGTTTCTGTGAAATCCTGCAGGGGGCGACAAATCTCCAACTTTTAGTTTTCACATTTTATCACTTTATGACGTTCTCTGTTGCTGTTTTCATGCGACAAAATATTTGAATACGTTTATTTTATTCAGCGGCATTAGATGTTAAAAAGGAAAAGACAGGGTATTATTTGTGAAAAAAAGTTTTGGAAATTATTTGTCCTTTTTCTTCTCCTTCACAAAATGGTTAAATAAAAATAGATAAAACTTTGATTTGAAGGTGACCAATTTTGAAACATTTTTGACCCTCCCAAAATGTGACAAATTGCTTTATAAACATATAAATACGTAAGGCCCTGTACATAAGAGTTATGCTAGAAAAAACATGGGTAACACAGTTATTTTTGGAATGCATATTGATACGACTGAAATAATTTTTCAGAAGTTTTTTATACTTTACTGGTCTTTTAAATATGTATTTTAGTGAAATTGAAATAATCACTGACAGCATTTCCAATATTTTTCTATTTTTGTTATTCTTTCTCAAACTGCAGTTATTCAGATGGTTTAAATAGATGTTTTTGGAGGTTTTGCCACAATTTCCATCATTGTACATTCATTGTTTTATAATGCAGTGAAGAAAAACACTAACTGATGCCATTTGGATGGCTAAAACCGCTCTATATTTCAAGCATTTTCATCTTTTGTTCTTCATAAAGCATCTATAAAATGATAATAATAACATAAACATGCTAGTGGTTACCCAATAAACCTGTGCAGCCTTAAATCCATAACAACATTGTAACTAAAAGGAGAAACTATCATCCCTGCACTGAGCCAGAGTCACTGATAAAACATGGCAGACAAACGGGAGGGCTTATAGGCTTGTTGTCATGACAACAGAGGCCCCCCTCCTCCTCTCCCTGCATGTCTCTTTAATGCACACACACACACACACATATTGTCACTCGCTCACTGTCTGTCAGTGTCTGCTGTACACACACACACACACACGTACAGTATTACAGTGGAATCCGCCTTGCTTTCATATAGGCGCTCTGCTATTGGAGGCAGGGAGGAGAGCCAGCAGCAGCAGCAGCCCGGAGTGCGGGGATACTCCACATCTCCACATCTGCTTCGGATGGTGAGTGCAGCCGACGGATCGATTCCTCGTTTGTTTACGTGCCTCGTCTTTCACGCTGATCTCCTCACATTAAGATGTTTCGAGCATGAGAGCAGCCAGCTTATTGTTTCTGGTTGTATGTGCTGCTGCTGCAGGGGGGAATAGCTGAACCACAGTCCTTATCTGTTTATTTTGTTTGTTTTTTGTTGGAGTTTTTTTTTTTGTTTCCTTCCCTCTGTTTCGTCTTCTTTTAACACCAGGGTAGACGCTGTCATCGTAATGGTAATTCATAGCTGTGTAGCCATGGTGAAGTCAATTTCACCCCCCCCTTTCTCTTGCTCTCTCTCTACCTCCCTCCCTCTCTCTCTCTGGCAGTGCTGAATGCATTAGTCTAATGAGATGTCTGCAGCCTGTGTGCCGAGCAGCAGCAGCAGCAGCAGCAGTGTGTTCACCAAAAGGGGAGACGAGGAGAAAGCCGCATGCAGAAAAAAAAAAAAAAAGAAAACAACCTAGATGGCTTTTCCTGCATTGTGAGGGATTTAGCTGTTTGTCACCTTTAGGCCTGTTGAATGTAAAACAAATGCTCTCTGCTGCTGGGCTTTCACAATAGAGGACAGCAGGTAATAGTGACTCCCCCTCCTCACCTCCCCTTCCCCTATCAGGTTTATTTATGTGTTATCAGTGCAGGATGGAGGTGGTGTTCTCTTACAGGTCGTCCATGGCTTCTCTTTGTGTTGTTTAATTACGGCAGAGCTAAGTGCTTCTCCCGAGACTGTTTTTACTGGTCAGATGTTGCTGCAATCCACGCTTCCCTTTCCAACCCAGCCGCTTCTAATGGATGCTAATGCTGCGACTTATAGTATCCAGGATCAATGTGCAAGTGCAGGTCTGAAAGGTTTTTTTTTTTCCCTTCTTCTTTTTTTTGTCTGCAGCTCCAGATGAGTGTACTTGCTGCAGCAGCACAGAAGTCAGACAGCAGCAGCAGCAGCAGCAGTAACGGTGACATGCAGTCAGCCGCAGTGGCTCCCTCCTTCATCCCCAGCCAGCCGGGGAAGATACCGGGCAGGAAGAGGGGCAGGCCCCCCCTCCGCACTGTGGCCAAGATGGATTTCCCCAACCGGTACCCCGAGTCGCTGCCGCCACTCAAAGTGCCGAAGAAGAGGGGGAGAAAGCCGGGCTTCAAGGTCAGCCAGACGGGGAGAAGCAGGGGATGGATGGGGCTGTACTGGGTGGGCGATTAAAAATGGATATGAGCACAGGGAGCTGGAAACACAGGCTGGGGCGCGTTTCTGATTTGGCTGAGGTGTTTCTTTTTTGCTTGTTGTTCCTCGTTTATTTTTAACCATGAATTAAAAGAAAAAAACGCAGATATTGACATTGGCAAAATATTGTTTTGATGAGCTCTGATTGGGTCGTCAGCCGGTCAAATACCAAAAAATCTGAACTGTTCTTCCCGTTAATTGATTCAGCACATTTTATTTTTTATTTTTTTAACATATGACAAAAAAAAATCAAACAAAACACTCCAGTCATATGATTCTTCCTAAATCCAGAAACTCACAGTCTTTACTTTTGTTGTTTACAAAAACAACAAATGTAACCGCAGAAACTTTTTTTGGCATTTATTTTGAATTTGTAAATGATAGAGAGCTTCCAACTTGTTACAAAATAACATAAATAATATCAAGTAAAACTTAAGGAAATACAATAACTATAGAACAAATAGACAAAGTATTCAGAAGGAGTGAGAAGAAGCATAGCTTACTGTCGGCTTAATTACTTAAATACAAGATTTACTTAAAAAATATTCAACATTGGATTTTAAGGGCTTGTTTTTTAAAAAAGAAAAGTGAATCAATAAATCACTCATGAAAATAAAAAATATATATAATACACATTTTATTAATGGTAAGAAAAAAGGCAATCCAGTCAGTGGACAGGGTTTAATTTTCAATCTGAGATTGACAGAAGCTCAAATAAAAATGTTTGTTAAGCTTCAAATTCAACAATTTATCTTTTCCAACTCTGCGGTAAAGTCAAAGTAAATCTCTGATTTATGAAAATGCGTCTCTGTTGAGTTGGACAGACATTCGACAGAACTGCAAAAAGCAGTTGTAAAATTTCTTCATATTTAGTTTTATTTAGTCCACTTATTTATGAGAAGCCTTGTTGAGATCCACAATTTCAACTTTAACAGGGGCCTGGTCGTACAAACAATATGATGCAACATAATAAAGTAGCAGATTTAAAGATAAAAACAGATTTAGAAATGCAAACACAGCGTAATGTCCAGTGGTTGCTGTGTTGAAAACTACAGAGTTGAAGTGAACTCTTTAAAACTTTGAACGTTTTAATGTTCATGTTGGCTGCAGGAAGTTGTTCCATAGAACTGGAGGATAGTCAGCCACTTTTTAAATTTAGTTTGCCGTATTTTCCGGACTATAGAGTGCACCATACTATAAGCCGCACTTACATTTAAAAAAAGAAAAGAAAAGAAAAACAGGAAACGTACATATATAATCCACACTGGGCTGTTCGCCGCTGGTATCTCCACCGCTGTCCTAATAAATCTGCTGGATTTTGACTTCCAATGATTCACTTCCTGCTAAAGCGCCTCCTAGTGGTCGAAGACAAATCCACAGAATCCACCAGGCCATAAGCCACATGGTTCAAAGAGTGGGGAAAAAAGCTGCGCCTTATAGTCCGAAAAATACGGTAAAAATATTTGACCTTTTGACCTCTTCATTCTGTAAGGAACCTGTTTTTGCCAGACCAAACGAGCGCAAAAAAACAACAACAATAAAATCTGGTGATGAATGTTTAATTGACAGGAAGTGAGCGGCATGTCGCTGCTGATCGGAGACAAACACTGAGGCATCACTCCACGCTGCTCAAATTTAAATGACCTGAAAGCACAGAAATTTCCTGACGAGAAATTTTAGTTAAACTTGTGAAACCCCAGTATACCTTGTTAGTGGAACCACTGCGTAAAACGTAGCATCTGGGAGATTTTATTTATTTTTTATTTTGTGCTGCAGACACGTTATTGTTCCAACTTTAGAGGAACAACTCTTAAAAAAGCTCCTTGATAATTAACCCCCTGCTGTGTGATTAAAATGCATTCTGAAACTTTTTCTCCTGCAGCTCAAACCGCGGATGGTGATGACCCCTCTGGCTATTTCTCCACCCAGCAGCACGCCTGAGCCTGACATGAGCTCCATCCCTCAGGACGCTGCCACCATCCCCCATTCTGCCACGGCCCAGGTGCTAACAGGTAAAAAAAAAAAAAAAAAAAGACAGCGCCTTACAGAAGTTTACATACAATTTGAAGTTTTTTTTTGTTTTAAAACTTTATAAATCTTAACGTTTTTAGTTTAATTTTACCTGGCTGACTAGATAAATTCTGGAAATATCTATAATTAAATAAATGAAAAGTGTCTTTTAAGGACGCAAACAAGTTATCGACTTACGATTAATTGTCGATTAATGATTTATTGGATTGAAATTAGTTCCAATCTATTATCTAATAACGTCTGCTTGCCTTCTTTTAGTGGTGTAGTTTGGTTGCAATCCAGAAGAGGGCGCTGGTGGTCATCCTTAACCAGAGCCAGGTGATACAGAAACAAAGATGGCGGGGCCATACGAGACATGGCAAAGAGAAAGCAGAGTCCACTGTGGGATGCAAAATGAACTTTATGTGGTTCTGTTCTGAAATATAAACACTCATGCTATATATATTTTTTTAAATCAACCTTTATGGCAGTCAGTCAACTCTCTTTATATAAGAGAAATCTTCGGTTTTTGAGAAATGGTCGCTTCTCAGGCATTCGTTAGCCAACTTCAGATCAATTCATGAATTGATAACTTGCATTCCTAATGCCTTTTCCTGGGTTCCCTTCATACCCGACCTCAAGAGATTTAAATTAAAAAAATTTAAAAAACACCCAAACTTGTCAGAAAAACCCAATCCAAGGTGCCATCTCTCCTCTGCTTCAGTTTGCATCTACATCAACAAGCAGGCCAACACGGGCCCCAACCTGGACAGGAAGAAGATCCAGCAGCTTCCCGATCACTTCGGACCCGACCGGCCGTCCGTAGTGCTGCAGCAGGCCGTCCAGGGCTGCATCGACAGCGCCTTCCAGCAAAAAACCGTGTTCACTCTCCTCACGCAAGGCTACGGAGGAGAAAAAATATCAGGTGCTGTACCAAGACCTCGACCAGGTGTTGTTCTCTGCTTAACTTTTATTTATTTTTTTATGCACTTAAATTGAGATTGGGTTGAGAGGAGAGAAACCCCCCGACCCCTCGGTAGAGGTTTAATAATCCGATTTGCGAGAAATGAAGTGTAAACTGGTGTCGTTTTGCGCTTCCAGCCACTTTTGATGGGAAGCAGCATCTTTTGAGCCTCCCTGTGGTGAACAGCATCGACTATGTGCTTCGTTTCCTCAAGAAGCTCTGTCGCAGCCTGCACTGTGAAAACCTCTTCAGCGATCAGCCCATTAGCCAGCGCGGCGGTGGATCCTATCACTCAGACGGTATCGCTTTAGCCTCCAAGAGTCAGACAAACCAATCTTGCTCTGATTCTGTCTTGACGTGACTCTGTCTTGGCACCAGCTGAGACGTCTGTGGCCGACGACTATCATGGAGACCAGTCAGAAGGCAAGCGCTACTCCGTCGACCACGGCGACTCCGCCTTCGGCTCCATAAGCTCGTCCTACTCCTCCAAGTCCTCCTACGGGTTTCGCTCTTCGCAGCAGTTCTCCGGCAGCTCGGGCTCCATGAGCATGTGCAGGCAGTTGGCCTCCAGCCCCAGCATGTTCCCGGACGGCAACAGGACGGGTGAGAGGCGGCCTCAACACACAAACACGAACCTGTGCCGGCGTTGACCTTTGTTCCACCGACAGGAGTAAAAACTCCTCACTCTGTTCTCTCAGGAGGATACAATGTGTCTCCAGAATCCCAGGAATCCAAAGCTCCGGCCAATAAGGACCCGACCACATGGTCTGTGGAGGATGTCGTTTGGTTCATCAGAGACGCAGATCCCCAGGCTCTGGGCCCCCATGCAGACATCTTCAGGAAGCATGTGAGTCGGATGTATGCAGTGATATGGACTCTTAGGTGTGTGACCTCCTCCTCCTCCTACCAAAATGTAAAAGAAAAAGACGATATTGGCCGATACCGATGTTGGTGCCGATATATCACGCATCCGATTGTGATATATTTTGTTTTTCCAAATTCATTTTTGTAAAGTAGCTCCCCTATTACGGACATCAGTTTACTCAGTAAATTTTGATACATTTATGCCTGATTGGACTTGTGATTCATAACTATTAAGTATCCATCATTAATTCCTTACAGTTGTTTTTGTGAGTCCAGAAGGAAAACCTCACTGATGATGATAATGACTCCACCTTCTCCTCCTCCTTCTCCTCTTCCTGCAGGAGATTGACGGAAACGCCTTGCTGCTCCTGAAGAGCGACATGATCATGAAGTACCTCGGACTGAAGCTCGGTCCGGCCTTGAAGCTTTGCTACCACATCGACAAACTAAAGCAGACCAAGTTCTGAAAACTGTGCCAAACCCAGTGTCCGGTAGAGTCGTTCTGGAGGGGTTCGTTTCTCTGGGCGGCCGGTCTGCGATCCGACGGGAAAGAGAAAGTCTCCGTTTGATTTAGGATCCTTCTTATGCTTTACATTTTCAGCATTTTAGAAACATTTTATCTTAAGTTTCACCTTCGTTTTAGCATTAAACGGTCCTAACTGGATCGTAAAAGGGCCGTTTCAGTGGATGAAAACCTACAGGAAGTAACTCATTTATGTTCGAGGGGCTAAAAATTAAAAACGTCTGCTATTGGGGGGTATTGACTTGAGTTTTATTCAACCAACAGAGCAAATCGAAGCAGACGGACAGCCAAAGAATCTGATCCAACGCTTGCAGACAACCGATGAGATTCCCATCGGTTCACAGACCAGAAGACTCTTTTTGAACCAGTTTGCCAATAATTTCATAATGTCACATGTGATTATCACAGATTCGCCTCTTGTTCTCGCTCTACCTGATCTACGTTCACAGATCTCGACGTACAGTTCCGGTCAGAAGTCACTCATCCTTATCATGGATGCCACAATAAAATATCTCTGTTCTGATATATTTAACTGGAGACTAGTGAGGGTGTCTGTATGTAAATATTTGAGTTTTATTAGAGAAAATCCACAACAAACCCAAAGTTGTGAACCTAATTCCTATTTTATTTTACTCCATTTTTTTCCTATCATGGGAACAAATTTTTTTAAAAAAACAAAAAAAGAAATTAAATGATAATAAAATCATTAAATGCTCAAAATGATATTGTTCTGATTCAATGTTCATGGGTGGATGTAAATTTTTGACCAGAACTGTACAATCTTGATTCTGAGAAACATCTTTCACACATGTAGCCTAAAAAGTCCAAAACAAAACGTTTTTTTCCACAACAATCATAAATCATCGACCAAACATGCTGTCATCTTGTCCACTTAGCAGCTACATATCTGCACCAGTACTGAACAGCGGTGCATTTAAAGCAGCGTCGATTCGCAGGTTTAGAAAATCCCTTTTTGATACTATTTTTTTTACATTACCGTATTAGTAATGGACTTGTCATTCTTTGTTTTTGTATGACTTGAATATTTAAACAGTATAGCAAAGCAAAAATAACGCAGAATATAAAGAAGATGACGGCACAGTCTGTGTGATATATTTCATGTCTTAGATTGTTATCTCCGCTTCATATACTGACGTTTTTTGTTTTTCTATTTTTTTTATTTATTTTTTTTATTTAAACATTAGCGTCGATATAGGAAGTTGCCAAAACCCCTGGAACCCCTGACGGTTCTTGTAAATGCATTTATTATTTAGTATTGATTTTGTATGCATCCTTTTCTAAACGACTGACCTTTGTAAGTGAACGCTGCCGTCAGATACTGCAGAGTCTAGTGAGATCAGACGGAGGCGTTTTACTTTGAAAATCACAGTGAGTTTTTAGGAGAGTCCGCCGAGGCTCTGCTGGTGCTACACTTTATCTACGTATCTAACTGTTTGCTTTTGTGTTTGTGAGATTCCCCAGAGGATCTTCTGACTGTGCTGTACTGTATGTGAGCATTAAAACTCAACCGAGAGTCCCAAAGCGCTTGTGTGACGTCACTTCTTCTCGTCGTTTTGGATGCTGCAACTAATGATCATTTTAGTAATCGATTATTTTTTTTATCGGATTTTTAAAATTTGCGCATTCTGCAGATTTTATAGTTAACCACTTAAGTGTTTTTTATACAACATTAGAAATACATAAAATATACAAATAGTTTAATTTCTTTTTGGAATGAGAGGATAAACATTTCATTGCCTGAAATGCAGCAGCAGAGCATTCCTTCAGTGAAGGCTCAATCATTAGTCGATCAAGTGCATTGATAATAATCGAATAGCAAAAGAGGTTTTTTTTTTTTTACAGTTTTTGCACCAGGTGAGGCTAAAACTGTGTAACTGTAGGAGTTCTGCGTAGAACAAAGATTTTTTTATTTTTATCTTAAATACAAAACGTACACATTCTGTGTACAGCGTTGGCTTTATTACTGCTCTGAAAGTGTCGTTCTTTCAGCAAATTAATTTTTTTATGCCTCTGCATTCTCCAGGTAAGCATTAATCAATTACTAAATGAATCGACAATCATTTCAATAAACGATTAATCACAATGAATCGTTCCAGTCCCACAGCATGGAGTTTGGGTCTGAGAGCAGTTTTCGCCTCATCTGTTCTTCAGACACACTCAGGGACTGATGGAGGCGACCTATTTTCCTGGCGCTCCAAATGTCGTCCAGGGACCGTCTGCAGTTCCTCGTGGGGTTCTCACGGGTCCCGATTAATCAGGAACAGGTTCACCTGTCAGCTACACCTACAGCAGAGTAGCATATTTAAAAAAAGGCCGCAGCGAAGTTGCACCACTCTGTCCAATCATGTAGTAACATCACAGGCAGACGGGTTGCTAAGGTTCTGACTTCAAACAGTGTTTTCTTTAGGGGTAACATAGTAAAAGGGAAGGGAAGACACAAAATTCAGATTTATATCTCTAAAAAAAAAAACTGTGAAAACTAAAAACATGTTGGTGTAGGTCTCTCCAACCTCGATAGAACACACCAACAAATAAAATAAAACATTACTTTCAACCTGTATCTGCCAGAGTTGTGAATCTTTTTCTATCAACTGTTTCTCGGAAATGGCCGCGTCAGCATCCTTCAGCCAGCGACAGCAACAGGTGGGGGCGGGGGAGAACTGCAGAACCCCCCCCACATGATATCACTCTGGCACTTCCACTTCAACAAAAGGACTTTATGTTCTAGAAAAAGAGTAATTAAGAGCAAAACTCGCGGCTGTTTAAAAACGTCTAAACCGTGATGTCAGAATTGAGCCTGTGTCCGATTATTATTATTATTATTATAGTTTAATAGCATAAGAAATGTTCCACCAAACCAGAACAATGTCATGCTGTGTTTGCCCTACAACTAAATAGGAGATGCACAAATAATCTTAATAATCCAATCATGTTTATAGAAAAAAACACACACTGGTCAGACAGCTTGTGCTCAACAACCAGTTCACAAACCAGCACCAAGAAAAGATTCAAACCCTTAATGTTCACATGTCGGCCAGGTTAAAGAGAGAAAAATCTAATATGAAGGCGTTTCCTGACTCCACTTTTATACATTGGCGAATTAAGTGAGCAGAATTTAGTTTTGGAAACTGCAGCATGAATTTTTGTTGAAGTGAGAAGCTTCAGACAGACACACGGTCAACTCTTCTTCTTCGTGACATAAACTGCACCTATGTTCACCGACAGCATGCGGTACCGACATCCAACCTGCACCACAGTCTGGATATCCATTTAGGCCTACACTCACCTCTCTGAGTTTGGAGCGAAGTCTGCAGAAATTATTTAAAAAGGTGATTTATTAGAGTCACAATAAATTCCAGTTAACATTTTAAACCCCAGTAAAGTGTCCATATTGTGGAGATTGAGTATTTTCTTCAGTTTGTTCAATAAGAGTATCACTACATATTCATCCATTTAAAAAAAATATGACTAAATGTGAGCCATTTAGTGATGCAAACCATTCTTTATGTGAAAAGCATAAACGGTTTTTATCGTCACTTGTATCGTTCTCGCAAAGTATCGTGATAAAACCTCTAGTTCATATTGCCAAACCCTCTGAATCCTCCATGAGTTTCCAGTAAGTGTTTTGTTTCTGGATATCCTTCATCTTCCATCAGAAAATATTTTGTACCTTTTATTAATTAAATGTATACTTTATAGGCTTTTCATTGTTGTTCCTAATAATCTATATCCTCCCATCTCTGTTTCTAAACAATTCTCTGCTCCAAACTCCCCGTTGAGTTGCAGCCAAAACAAAACATTAACTTCCCGGACAAACGAGCCACAGTAAGTCTAAATTGATTTGGTGGATGCTTTACTGATGGCCCTCTCTCTACCACCACCTGCTTAATGATTCCCCCTCCATCCACGGCGGGGCAAAGGCTGCGGCTGTAACGCGACAGCAGCCAGCTGGAGCCACACGGAGCGGCAGCGCACAGGGCGAGAACTCTTCATCCCACCAGGCTGTGATGCGCACGGGGTGACGCCGCGCTCCTCCAGTCCGCACACAGACAGGCGCAGACTCGGCGCGGTGATCGGAGCCTTTGCTGCGCCTCATCTGGGAAGAACAGCGGAAAATCCCGCAAAAAAAAACAAACAGACCCCAAAAACAAAATAAAACGCGTCTCTCTCCGTGCCGTGTGCGTGAGTGAGAGAGAGAGCGCGTGTGCGTGTGTGTGTGCGCGCTCGGGATTCTTTTCTTTTTCCTTTTTTTTTTTAAAAAATTTTTTTGTATTTTTTATAGGCGATCGTTGTGGAGAATAATCGGGTTTTTTAGGTGAACGTTTCCATCGGACCAAGAGAGGGGGGCTTCTGGACTTTGCAGAGGAGACGACAGATAACCAGCAGATAGAGGCTTTGATCAGGTAAGAGCGCGGATGTCTGCATGCGTGTATGGCGTGTTTTTTTAAAAAAAAAAATAATTTATTCTTCTTACATGCAGCCGTCAGGGTGTGTGTGTGTGTGTGTGTTTGTGCGTGCGTGTGTGTGTTGTTTCCGTGTGAGCGCATGATGTTTACATGGGGATGGAGGAGAAGGCTCCTGCTCTGAGGGACCTGCGCATCCATGAAAGATAAAACCTCTGCGCTCCGCCTGCAGCCAGAGACTCGGACGGAAACAATAAAATGTCGGGGCGGTTTGGAGAAAAGCTAATTGGCCTTTAAACGCCTCCAGCGGAGGCTGCGAGTTGTGTTCGCATTACGACGAAATATTTATTAGACTGTTACAGGAAAAAAAAAAGAAAAAAAAAAAGGTGTGTCAGATTGTGGCATTTTTCATGTCTGTCGTTTGGATGAGCTGAGAACATGTGATGGAGGGGATCTGGAGGAAAAACGCTGTCACTGCGTCGTTTCCATCGGAATGCAGCAGCGTCTCCTCCTCCTCCTCCCTCCTCCTCCTCCCTCCTCTCCGCTCACACAGGAGGCTCTAATACCATTAACTCATTTGTTATTGCCCAAAGCGCCATAAGGGGGAATACGGCATCTCCTGGCACCCAGTCTGCCAGAAAACGCGCCGTTCCCAGCTGAGCCGTGATCAGTCATGATTTTTTTTTTTTTTTGCTTTGTTTTTATACTCTGATGATGTAAAGAGGGACAAAAACGCAGGAGCACGCCGACCTCCTCGTCCAAAAACGTTCCTTTCCTCCTGATCCAAACTGTTTGTCCTCAAGGTCATTCATAGCAGCCCGGTTCAAACCGCACATCCGCGGAGCTGCAAGTGGCCAATAATGCGGGTTGGGACGGTGAGGCGCAGAGGAGGCTGAGCGTCAAAACGTGGGGCTTTTTTTTTTTTTTTTTTTTTGGCTGCGGCTCACATTAGTGCTGCTGCTGCTGCTTGTTGTGCAGGGCCCGAGTCAACGCAGTGCAGAGTGGTGGAGCTGTCCAGAATGCTGCTGCTGCTGCAGAGATGTGGACCAACATTGATCCATACAACTTAGTTTAATGTCTACATCCAACATAAAGTGAGGGAAGAAATAACCAATAAAGTGGCAGGAGATGGAAGTATGGTTTCAAGATATTTACAAGTAAAAATCTGGGAAGTGTGGCATGTTTTTTGTTGTTGTTTTTTTTTTTTAACATAATAGAAATATAGTAATATTATAGTTCAGTATGAATATGCAGATCTTTAAAGGCCAAAAGCTGTACTAAAGACTTTGGGAAGAAGCAAAACTAGCTTTAAACCAATGATAATTTTTTAAAATCTCTATTTAATTAATAAAGATCAGCTTGATTAAGAGCAGTTGGGCTGTGCTCAAGGGAACGTTTGAACAGTATCTTGACAGCAGAAGTTGAAATTAAAAGTAGTATTTTGAGAAAGCAACGTTTTGTTAAATAATTGGCTGAATTAGAAATTAACAACCTTTTGGAACATTAACTCTTAAATGACCAGTCACAGCCATGACAGCTTTGATTTAGACTTCCATCTCACACAAGCTGGCTCCTTAAAACTGAAGAAGCCGCCATTTTGGGAATCTCTTTGAGTACTACAAAATTCATAAGCACCATTAACAGTCGTGGCGTCCTGCCACGACTGATTACAAAATAGCTTCCTCTGTTTGTGCTGCAAAACGCAGAATCAATATCAGAAGAGCGTTTCGTTTTTACCGTTAGCATTAAGCTAAGAGGCAACATTTAGCATGTTTGTTAGGACAATTTTATAAGTTAGCGAGAAGAAATGAAAGGAAAACTTTAATATGACAGAGTAAGCGAACGTAAGCTAACCTGGCATGAATAAAACGACTATCATTGCGTTCTAGGATGAATAGTTTTTGTTCCAGTCTCTTTGTTCCCTGTGTGTCTTTTCAGTCCTTCATCCTAATGGCTTTCTTTCAGCAAACACTTTTTCTTGCCACTCTATCGCAATGGCTAGATTTGTGGGAGGGGTCAGTAAACAGAAATACTGCCAAAACTTTCCCCTTCCTGAACCGTAAACCTCTGCAGCTCCTCCATAGTAACCAGGCCGCCTGGCTGCTTCACTGGTTAATGTTCTGCTTGATTGGGTTGTGCGTTTAGATCAGTCCTTGATGCAAAGGATGCAGTCATGTTATAATAAGCTCTGCTTATGACTTCATGGCTTGATTTGGATGTTTTGAAGCAGAGATGCGTCTAAAAGCTTGCGTCATTAAAAAGAGTGTGCATTTATCGGATCGTTTATCATTTATCGTGATAAATTTCTTCTAATGACTAGAAATTTGATTTATTGTCATCACAATAAATTCCGATTAATGGTGTTCAAAGCCGCCCAAAACTGTCTTTATTTTCAGGATTGATTGTTTTATTATTTTCTCCACTTTGTTCAATCAGAGCATCGATAAACACAGGTACATTTAAAAATACAGTGACTGTTTGCAGCTTAGCGACACAAATCACACTCCTTTATGTGACTGGTGTCCTAAAGAAAATGCATTACAATTAAATGTTTTTTAATTGTGTTTGTGGGACTATAATCTCTGTGACACACGGTTACAGTCATACACTTACCTAAAAAAGATGTAATAAATAGTTCTTATCGTTACTTTTATTGTAATCACTATGGTTGCGCAGAATGTTGTGATAAAACCTTAAGTCAGCACCCTTAAACCCTATTTTACATATAAAAATCCCAGTGAAAGACTTTGGGATTTGAAGCTGTGACACGACAAAAAGCAAATGCAGACACTTGCTGGACGTTCCCATCTCTGACCCCTGCATCCCCACGTCTAAACAATATCCGTTTGTTTAAACTCATTAGTTTAATTATGCATCTGCCTATTCTTGGCCGTCTTATGTCATTTGCCACATCATGAGTCAATAATTCATGAACGCGGGGCCTCAGACAGGCAGCTGCAGTTCTCCGAGCTGCTGCTGCTGCTGAGTGCCTTCATCATGCGGTTAACAAACTAATCCGAAGCTGATGGCCACCGGACTGTCCGCAGCTGGTTTTAAGCACAGCGGTACTCACAGACCACTCAGTTATAAGCCGTATCCCCCACTGATCCAGATTACAGCTGGCCCCGCTGCGCGCTCCTGCGTCCCTCCCCACCGCCGCCGTCCCCGCGCTGTGTGGACTCACTGCAGCTGTGTCTCTCTCGCACGCGAGCGGAGGCTTTGTTGTGGTTGTCATCGGCATGGGGACGGTGTTTGCAGTGGAAACTTGACGGCGGCGATCGAGCGCTTTGGTGAACTGGATCTGCTTCGACAGTGACGATCCAGGTCACAGCTTGCTGGGGGCCCGGAGCCTGGCACCGGCAGGGGCCACGGAAATAGAACACGAGCATCATGGAACGATCCGTGCTTCTGTCCAAGAAGAGGATCGAATCAATTTGTAGTTTGTATGACTAAAATCTAAACAAGAGCTTTTCTTTTAGAGCTCGTTATTAGACATAAATACATAAACGAGTACCACCGCGTTCACCTTGTGTCGCATTACTCACAAACTGCAGTGGATTTGATTTTCTTGGTCTAGACCAAAAAGCAGAGCACAACTGAAGTGGATTGACAGAAAATCAGAATTTGAGTTCACTTCACTTCCTTGACTCTGATACCCTTAAATTAAATTTACTGTAACAAATTACTTTAAGAAATCACTCGCTTAGTACATAAAATCCTTTTGTGTGTAATTTAATCTTACTGTAAATCCAGCTAAATAAAGTGAACTCCAAACTCTGAGCCTTGTGTGGGAAAATCCGTTGACGCACGACGTCCTATTTAAAGCTTTCCACAAGCTACGTAGGGGAGCATATGGAAGAAGGCGCTCTGAAATGCCTTGCCCAAGAGCGCTGAGTCAAGGCAATGAGGTTTATTTGTACGGCACATTTCAGCCACTGGACCTTTCAAAGTGCTTTCCACCATAAAAAACATAACTGAGAAACGAGCAATAAACTTTACATTCTGTCAAAAGAAATAATCAAAATCATCAAGCGAATGCACATGAAACTTGTCGATCGTTGTTCCAGTTACTAGGAATCAAAGGCAACTCTAAACAGGTGGGGTTTTAGCCTTGATTTAACAGAACGCTGTGTTTCAGCTGTTTCAAAGTTTTCTGGAAGTTTGTTCCAAGTCAGTGGAGCATAAAAAACTGAATCCTGCTTCTCCATGTTTGGTTCTGGTTCTGGAAATGTGGAGCAGACTAGAACCAGAAGACCTGAGTGGTCCGGAAGGTTGATACAATGAAAAAAAAAAAAAATCTTGCTGGAGGAGGAAGTCAACATTTTCTGAATGCAAGACAACCAAACCCCAGCTGTCCGATGAACCAGATGAGACCAGGACTGATGACATCGTCTCAGGCAGTGCAGGCATGGGAAGATGGATGTGGCTAGAGCAGGTATCTTAAACTCCAGTCATCGACGGCCCTGCAGCCTTTACATACCGATGTTCTTCAACACGTGTAACTCAAATATACAAGCCACTAGCAGAAAGCAGCCCTTTGGACCAGAGATGGATCTGAAAGTAATAGGACAATTGCCCTGTCGAAGGCTGGTGTTTGAAATGAAGGGTTCCAGTCTCCGATCTCGGTAAAAGAAAGCATTAGTCTAGCCTAATCCTAGACACAAACCCAATTTAGAGTCTGTTGCAACGATTAAAAAATTATGTTTGCAGATGCTCTGAGCTTGAGGTATTTTCCTTTGAAGAATGTTCAAGATTTCCAATCTCTAGATGTGCAAATCTGGTAGAGACATACCCTCAGAAACAGGTAATGAGTGGATCTGTATAAGATACACTACTTTGCTGTGGTCCATAAAAATGTCGATGGACACTTTGAAGTTTGTGATTCAAGTTCAAGCGGTGCGGCTACTTTTGCAAAGCGCCATAGTGCATGACTTTAACTGCAGTTCAGTAGTTTAACAGCAGGGTTTTTTTTGTGTGTTTGATGTTCTGTTGCTGTTTGTCTGAGAGTGTCTGTCAAGGTTCAGAGTCCTGTTCCCCTCATTGTCCTCTGCAGGGCGTTCTTGTCTGCCTTGTTGCAGCCAAAGTACCACTCCAGAAACAAGAGACATGCAAAGACAACACTCAACCCTGACATTAACAGCACGTTCTTTTACCACAGGAATCATGGGAAAGCAAAACAGCAAGCTGACTCCTGAGGTGATGGAGGATCTGGTGAAGAACACAGAGTTTAACGAACACGAGCTGAAACAATGGTACAAAGGCTTCCTGAAAGACTGTCCCAGCGGCCGGCTGAATCTGGAGGAGTTCCAGCAGCTCTACGTCAAGGTTTGTGTGACCCGCATCGCTCTCTCACTTTCTCTCACCAACGCCCACGCCGGTCAACTCACGACACGCCTCTGTTTTCTGACGTGTTCGCAGTTCTTCCCGTACGGCGACGCGTCAAAATTTGCACAACACGCCTTCAGGACCTTCGACAAAAACGGAGACGGCACCATCGACTTCCGAGAGTTCATCTGCGCCCTGTCCATTACCTCCCGTGGCAGCTTCGAGCAGAAACTCAACTGGGCCTTCAACATGTACGACCTGGACGGCGATGGCAAAATTACCAGAGTGGAGATGCTGGAGATAATCGAGGTGAGGGATTATGGAGTCATTAAGCCTTTACCCATCAGGGGACTGGGTGCGTTTTGTCCATCCGTCTGTTGCACACCTGCAGCAACATCACACACACACACACACACGTACATGCAGCACCTCATTGTGGCAAAGAGTGAGCTGTATTGGATATCTTGATGCTATTTCAGGGAACACAATCTATAAGATGAATCTGATCTGTGTTGGTGATATTGGAGAGTATTGACAAATCCAGCTGGGATAAATATAGCGTTTTATTCCAGTCGTATCAGATGCACCATGTGTTTTCGCAAACTAAATTTAGCATTTAGTCTGCTGTTTTTATTCAGTCGTTCATATTTCTGCAAGTCTGTTTTGTGATCAGCCTTTCACTTACATTTTTTATGTTTGGCAGAACTCCACTAATTATTTGCGGATACAAACGTGTGAACCAGCGGTTTGAAGAAAACCAGGCAGCAGAACCAGAACGGTTCCAGACCGCAGTGATTTGGAAAACACATTTTGAGTGAAGTATAAAGACAAAGAGAGTATCGGAACCAGGAAAGGGAAAGAACAAATCAGAAGGACAAATGCATTGATTTACCTGGTAAATATAACTTCCAAATTTTGTTGTAATTTCTATAAAGTTATATTTACCAGGTAATTATGAAAAAATTGCCAAGTGGAGTCTCTCCTGACCAAAGCCAACATATTTGTGTTTGTGATGGTGGGACAGAAGACGATTTTGTCAAGGCTTCACTCCTAAGCCTTGAAAATCCCCGTGTTGGTAAAATAACACCCATTAATTAAGTGTTCAGTTGTAGCTCTTTGGCAGAAGTGTCAAGTGTAACTATGTAACTTGAGTTTAAAAACAAATCATCCTGCTCTTACTTCCTTTTCGTCTCGTCCCGTCGTCATTGAGAAGCGTGTTCAAAACGCCACTTCTCGTTAAACTGAGAAGCGACGTCATTGTTGCTTTGAAAGTTACCGCACCGGATTTTCATGTCAAACTATTTTTGTTCCAAAACTACTGAAAACATAAACTCCTCCTGCTGTGTGTCGCGGCTGGACAGACTGCGGAGGAACTGCACACCCTGGAACTTTATGGTTCACTCCCGTCACCGTGGAAACACAGATTTAATGCGTGTGCAACTACGAAATGAGTCCGGGTTGTAAGAGTCAAACACTTTACTCTAGTTCCACTTGCAATAAAAAGAGGGGACGGTTTTTGCGCTCGCCTATTATGACAGATTAGCACATTGTTAGCACCCAATGCTAATCATCAATCCTTTTGTCCAGTGGGTAAACTTTTATAAACATCAGAGAGTTATGTGTTACAATTTAGAAGGTCCTAGAAATTCTGATTCATTTCTAAAAGTCAAGCATAAATTTCAAAAAGCTTATGTTACATTTAAATTTTAGGGGTCGTGCTAACAATGAGTGTCAACTAATATTTTATGCTGCTATGATAAAAGCTTATTTTATTTCCAGGCTTTTCATCCATCGTTCACAGAAGAGTGCGTAAACACGTCAGAGTCGAGTGAGGTCTTCATCAACAAAGTTTTTAAGGCTCTGAACCCGACCAAGATTTAAGGAACAACATTTAAAAAAAAAAAAAAAAAAAATCTTTTCTCTGGTCCCACAGTTGCATCACCTCGCTTGACAAACTCGGCACACGTTTCATTGAAGCACTTTGGGCCTCCGCCGCATTAGATGACAAAAGCACACTCCTCGGCTAATTTTCGCACTCCCTCTCACCTACAGGCGATCTACAAAATGGTGGGCACCGTGATCATGATGAAGATGAACGAGGACGGCCTGACACCGGAGCAGAGGGTGGACAAGATCTTCAGCAAAATGGATAAGAACAACGACGACCAGATCTCGCTGGAGGAGTTCAAGGAGGCGGCGAAGAGCGACCCGTCCATCGTTCTCCTGCTGCAGTGTGACATGCAGAAGTGAAGCTGCATCCCTGACCCCGCCTGACCCTCCACCCCACCCCCGTCTCACTCCCTCTTCCTGCTTGCGCCTCTTTCTCTCCAACCCCCCCCCCTCAGTCTGTATTCACACACTCTGGACAGCCGCACACGTTTTAATGTCTCATTAGGTTCTCTGCCATTTCCACAGGGGGAAGACAAAAAAAAAAAAAAAAGAAGAAAAAAAAAAAGAGAAAAAAACACCCGTAATAACGTAAAAGAAAAAAACAAAATGCTTGGACTATTTTTCAATGGACTCGCTTCTTGTGGTCGGTCGTATGCATGAGAATGTCAAAATGCAGAATAATTTTGAAAAATAGCTATAAAGATATCACAGATTTCTATTTCTGAACATGCCAACGTGATTCGTGCACAGTAACCCTGAACATTCTCACCTCTAGCTTGTATATCAGTGGAGCACTGCATTCAGTTTTGTTCCTACAGTATCTAGGACCCACCCCCCTCCTGCCCCCGTCCCCCCAGTGTTCACTGCTGCAACTGCTGTATGCTTTACATGATAGTAACAACAACAATAATTCCTATGATAATTGTAACTGTCTCTACTATCCAGACTTGTTGAGCTCTCGGAGAATAGAAAACGGCTCCCGTCTGTTCCAGATGTTCTCACTCAGTGGAACTGAGAAGAGTAGGTTCTTTGCATGCATATATTACGTGTCGAGAAAAAAAAAAAAAAGAAAAAAAAGAAAAACACAAACAAAAAACTATATAATCTCTTACCTTTTTTTGCATCTTTAGGTGGCTATAAAAAGACATAAAATCGGAAATTCATTTAGTATTGTTGCATGGGCTGTACAGTATGTGACGCATCCTGTCATTAGTTCACCCCCTGCCCGCCGCCCAGTGACGTGGGAGGATCCCCACCCCTCATCCCCTACCATTCGATTAAGCGTTAAGTGTGCGATGCTTGAATTGTTGGAAAGGCGTCCGGGCCAGTGGCGCCCCAAAGAGGGGGGACAGGAGAGTCGTGGCCCCCTCTTTAAAAAATCCTGGCCTCCTCAGAGAATCATATTCACGTTACAGAAAGGTATAAAGTATCATCTGCTATAATGAAAACATCAATGTAAAACCCTATAAATAAACAAATATAGAGTATATAAGTAGCTATATAACATATAGTAAATATTACATATAGTTGGATTTTCTTTTCTTGTTTTTTTTAGCGGTACCCTCTCCTACAATTTTTATCGGCCTGGTCTGGCCACCCCTATAAAAATAATCAGCAGGGCACCTCTGGTTCGGGCTGCAGCTGTGGATCAAAGAGCTTTAATGTCGACACGCTGTGGCGTGTTTTTGGCTTCGGCGGCTTGTATGATGAGCAGAAATCTACTCGTGTGTGTGGACATGATTTTTTTATTTATTTATTTTTGTTTCTTTTCTTTTGATCACGTCGTACTGCTGCCCTTTTAGAGGAAAGGTCAGAATCCCCGCCATCATCAGGTGCAGTACCCCCAATAATTGGCTTCTTCTTTTTATTTTATTTTATTTTATTTTTTCAGACCGCTTGTTTTGATTTAAACATGAAGAACTAATAATAATAATAATAATAGTGATGAAAAAAAGGGTAACTTTTACTTACATATCAACATGTTTACAGAAACAAAGAGCACTGCGAAATGAGTACGTTCTTGGCTTTTGGGTCTGCTGCCTGGGGCTCGCTCTCAAGGCTTAGGGAGCTTGTGAGGGTGACTCCACTTCCAACGCAGCTAAAACAACAACAACAATAATAATAATAATAATTTAAAAAAGAAAAAAAGCCTCATCTATGTTTACTGGACACACTGCATTCCGTTGTGTAAAACTTTTTTGTAAGGAGAAACTTTTTATTGAAAGGTGTCATCGTCTTGTTTACCTGTTTGCAGCGATCATTAAAGATGCGGGAACCTCAAAGAGGCGTTCAATGGAGTTTCTTACACTGTGAGACGGTCGCGTTTGGTTACTGCCGAAATGTTTCTCTTTCCGATAGTTTGCACCTCCTCCCCTCCTCCGTCCACTCGTCCTCCACCCGTCTCCTCTCCTCTCATGTTAGGCTATGCAAGCATGGACTGGGAGTCTGCTTGTTGTCCACTTGCACAAGTGGAAGTCGCAGAAGAAGCTTTTCATTGTTTTGTTTTTTTAATTTTATTGTCTGGACCATAAATGAAGCCAACCCCCCCATATCTTCAGTGACTGAATTATTTCTACATTTTACTCCAGATTTACCCCCCCACACCCCACCCCCTTATTTTTGTCGAGTAAATGTTTCTATCAGATATGAAAACTCATAACTGACTGTATTCTTTTATACATGTGGCATGTGTTGCACCCAAACTCAGTTCTGTAGTGTTTGAAATGAATAAACCATCGACAGGCTTTTTGGAAAGACACAGGCTGGTAGGTGAAGTTACTGGGTCTGCACTGAAAATCCAAAATAAATTTAAAAATTAAAAAAAAAACACACTAAGGCTATGGATTGTTTTTGCCCACCAACTGCAAGGAGAACCTCTTTTACCCCCCTTACGTTTGTGAAGCTCTGTCAGAGCACAGCAGTCTGAAAATACTACGTAGAGATAGGCTAGTTGTGAAGGTTATAGCTATAAATTTATTGAGACTTGCAGAAATATTCCTAACCCTTGAAGCTATGGCAAGCAGTTTGAACATAAATTCGGTTTCTCTAATTCATTCAGAGAAATCTTAAAAGGAATTTTGACTAGTCAAAATGACAAGTCAAGATATCTTTAATTTAGTTTTGCCTAGTCATTACTTGCTTTTAAGATATCTATAATTTAGTTTCCACTAGTCAAAATTACATATCTGCTATCCAAAAATAAATTTAAGGTACCCTGAATTATGGACTCATTAGAGATATCTTTAGTTAGAATTAAGACTAGTCAAAACTACAATCGAGATATCTTGAATTTACTTTTTGACTAGTCGTAATTTAATTGAAGATATCTGAAATGTGTATTTCAGATAGTCAGTAATTCATTGGAGATAATCTTGAATTGAGGATACAACTCAATGGTAAATCTGACGACATTTCGACTAGTCACAATGTAATTAGAGATATCTCAAATCGCTAAAATGTCTTGTCATAAAACAATTTGAGATTTCTGGAATGTAAGGGCGACAAAACCGAATTTATGTTCAAATGGCTTGACATACAGGAGAAGTGAATATTTGACCAGGCCAGCTGAGAGCATCTCAAGGAGTGAGTCTCTGCATAAAGGAAAATCCACACGTGGAAGTGATCGAGATTTATGGGATTCAGTGAAAATATTAATTTTAGGTCTGACACTTGTTTCCAATTTGTAACGAGTAATCGTTGTTGCTTTTTGTGTTTAATCTAGAAGAGGTTTAGCTGGTGGGGAAGAAAATCTGAATGGTATACATCTTTGTGTTTTATTAATAATATGATGAGGTTTTTAGATTTTACATGAACGTAGTAAAGAAAATATAATTTAGCCTTACAATTTGTTATAGACTTTGGTCCTTAGGTTTAAACTGGACAATTAAGCAATTTAAGGATAGATGCTAAAATTTAGAATGTAAAAGCTTTTATACGAGAAGCAAAGAAAAAAGACAACAGTGACCAATTTTACCAGAAAGTTTCACTAATTACCTAAAATAAGACCTAATAGCTAAAATCAGTGTTTTCACAAAAAAAACGCAACAAAAAACACAATTTTCCACAACAGTCTCTTGAAAACTACATAATTTAAAGGATGTTTAAGTCAGCAGCAGTAGGAACAATAGTTGCTATTCTATATGCAGTTAAACCAATTAGTTCATGTTATACATTTATGAAAGACAACAACATGGGAATGACTTAGCAGTATTTATGCTAAGTCATGATATTGTGAGAGTCTCACAATATCAAGACCACTTGAATCAAGACCACCTGCTTTTCCTCACAGGCGCCTGCACAAGCAAGAAATCAAACATGTGGACAGAGAAAAGAAACAACAACAAAAAAACAAGTGAAAAGCAAAAGCAGAAGGTAAGTAAAATCCATCATTTTTAGTCAACAGTGATTAGACTCAGCTAGAGGAGTACGTGAGGCGCATCTACAGAAAATGAGGCGGGACATAATACATAAAGACAGACTTTAAAATATACAGAAGAAAAGACGACAAACCAAACATAATAATGTCTTCAAAGTACATTATCACGATATGATTGTTCATAAAGCTTTCACAATGCAAAATTCTGCAAAACTCCTATACAAAATGCAACTCTAAGGTCACTTAAGGTCTTTGCTTTTATTAGGAATAAACATAATTCTCAACAAAAGAAGGTTTCATAAATAAACATTTAAACACACAGGTTGAAACCTCACTTCTTAGGTAACGACTCCTTAAAAACACTTTTCTCAAACACATCCACGGAAACGTCATCAAGTAAAACCATAGAAATACAGTACTGCCAGTGAGAGTTATGAGTCTAGGTTTCCCTCTAGATCTTCATCTATATACAAAGAATAGAAAAATAAATCTTACACCCAGATATTTATATTCAACTTATTTAAGTTTCATAAAAACAACACTTTTCAGCAAACACCAGAAGGCGTAATGACAAAACTTAAAAGTTTTAGCACCTTTAGGGACACAAACCGGCAGAGCTTTACCACCGTTTTATAAAAAGCCCAGCTGGTGTGTGTTACAGATCTTTGTCTCTTGATTGGCCGTCTTCTCGCTCAGGATCCCTCAGATGATGGATTTTGATGAGAGGCGTTTTGGGGAGGTTGCTGAAAGAGAATCAACAGTTTTAACCGGTTGACAGCATTGATGTCACACTATTAAAGCTTGACGGTGTAAACAAGGGGACATTTGCAGGGGGAAAAAAACTGTTTAAACTACCTTGCTGCTGGACACAAATCATTATTTACTCTCCGGATATGTTCAAGTAGCCAATCTTCATTTTTTAACTTTTACATCTGATTTACGAGGACAGAAAAAAAGGAGCTCTCAACGTAAAAATTCACCCCCAGGATATGACTTTTCATATTTCTAACATCCGTGCTTTTTAAAATATCTCACTTGTTAAAATACCATTTAAATGAATGGTGGGCGGCTTCAAATGCTTCTAAACTTAGTGATGGTTGAAGCCTTAATACTTCCAGATAGAAATACCATATAAAGTTCATAGGGTTGACGAGGCTTTTCGCTATTATGCAGGTTTGCAATATCTTTTTCTGTTTTCATACAATGACTGTTGAAAAATTGGGATTTTTGGTCACACGCCCCCACTCTGATTGAGCCACTCGAAAGGGAGATAAAATGCATTTAACAAGATTTACAGTAAGTTTTTTTTTTTTTTCCCACAAGCTCTCAGCGCTTTTTTAGAGCAATTGGAAGTGAATTTGTATGAATCTCAAAAACAAGTTATTCACATTAAGGTTCTACGGGTTTCACCAACTCAAATGTAAGACTTTTTAAGACCACAATGAGTGGAATTTAGGATCTAGATCTCAAAAGAAATGTATAAACTCCATCCAGCCAATTTGCAATAAATTTGCTCTTACCCATAATAGATGCAAATCAGCTGGCGAGCTAGCAAGGGTATGTTAGCAGTGAGTCACAGGAGGCAATGAACATGTCTGAGTGTGACTCAAACGTTTCCCGGACAGAAAAAAATCCCGCAAGAAAAAGAAATGCATAGAATATACGCAATTAAGCAGCCCTGCCAAGACAAAATTTAAGCCCTGGATTAACCTATTTAAGTCCAACTTACTTTTTAAAAAAAAAGTTATTTTAAGATTTTCTAAGGCCTTAATTTTAGATACATGATTTAGGACTTTTTAAGAACACGTGGACATCCTGGTATATGTGAAATAAGGCGTCACCTGGTGTTCAAGGGAGTAATGAAGATGAACTGCCGAAGGTGCTGCCGCTCTGAAAGCTCCAGCAGGAGGTCCAGACAGATCCTCCTGTTGTGCATGTCCTGCAGAAAAACAGTTTTCAATTCAATTCATGCCTTTCCTCCCCCCTCCTTCCTTTCCAAAGACACACACACGAGTCAGTGTTTCTCAAATACACTGAGAAACACTGTGTATTTGTTTCTCAAATACACAGTTTTTTTATGCGCTGACCATGTAGACGTCGAACTCGTCGAGGCATCTGAACGGTGATTCTGTGATCTCCCAAAGGGAGAGCATGAAGCAGACGGTGGAGAAGGAGCGCTCCCCACCAGACAGAGACCTCATGTCGCTCACACCGTCTTTGTCCCTGCCTGGAGGCTTTACCTTTGGAGCAAAACAGAATTAGCCATTACTGAAATTGTACTTACTGTTTTTTTCTTTTAGATTTCAGAGACCTAAAGGTAACAAATTCCTTGTCTTGGAAGTGTGAATTATCCTTGAACATCAGTGTGTTACGTTAACAATGAAAGCAGGCGTCTTTATTTTGTATAACTTGGTTTTTGTGTAGCATTTCATTTCAATTTAAATACGACTCAGACAAAAATCACAAAGCTTCTACTGCAAATATCTTTGTACACTTGAAGTAGGACAAAACTGACATACAAGTAACTTTCCTGCAAGAAAGAGGAGTTTGTTTTAGGTCAACAATTCCTTACTATTGATGCAAAAGTGCTAGCTCCACTGGCAGACTTATGATATGGGAAAAAATGTCTTGAAATAATCTGGATGTGGAACTTATAAATTTTTGGGCCCCTGCATGTGCAAAACCAAGCCAAAGCAGCACCACGTACGGTGAGTAGCACAGATAAAGACGTACCGAAATTGAAAGCGTCTCGTTGTTGTGATCAAAGATCATGGCGCCGCAGCAGTTCATCTTGATTAAGAAGTTATTGAAGTACAGCTTACACCTCACTGAGAGGGATCTTAAGGAGGAGAGGAAAGGAGGAAATTGTTGTTCTGTCATGTAAAACCCCAGTATAATACAGCTGTGTCATACAGTGTTTGTCCTGTTCCTGATTTCATATGACTTTGCATGTTTGTCATACAGAACATTAAACCAATTTAAATATTAGTCAAAGCCAATGCAAGCAAACACAAGATGCAGTTTTCAAATTAAAGGAGGAAAAAATAAAGATTGGCCCTTCAGTTAAAACATAGTTGTGGTTTATTACACCTCAGGTCACTGTTTCTAACCACACCCATGACAGATTACTGCCACACCCGTTCTCAGTCAAGAGATCACTTCAACTGAATCTGCCTGACAAGGTGAAGTACGGCAAAAGATCCTCGAAAGCTAGACGTCATTCTGAGAGCCAAAGAAATGTAGGAGCAGAAGTAATTGAGGTATATCAGTACCTAAAGTGTTACGAAGCCATTTCTAAAGCTTTGGGACTCCAGCAAACCAGAGAGAACCGGCATCCACACATGGAGACAATATGGAGCGGTGATGAAGCTTCGTATGAGAGGCCCGCCGACCAAAATTACCTCCAGAGCGGAGTGACGACTCATCAAAAAAGATCCCACAGCAACATCTGAAGAACTTCAGGCCTCAGTTTCCTCAGTTAAGGTCAGAGGTCATGCCTCCACCGCAAGAAAAATGGCCAAGACTGAATCACTGCTGAACAAAAATAAAACTCGTCTCAGTTTTCCCTTTTAGACTTTTAGAAAAACATTCAGTGGATTGACGAGAACCAAAAGCTGAACTCTTGAGAGGGTGTTGGCTCCGTTACATCTGGTGTGAGAGCACAGAAAAAAAACTTCACACCATCAGTGAAGCACGGTGGTGGTAGTGTGATGGGTCTGTTTTGGTGCACTTGATACCAGTTGTTGCTTCTAATGGTGACTCCAACCAGTTATTAGATTTAGGGGCGATCACTTACAAGGCCATGTATGTTTAGATGATTTTTCCTCCCTTAATATTAAACACCTTTACATAAAAAGTGTTTTCTGTGTTTACTTGTGTTGGATTCGACTCCTATGTAAATTGGTTTAATGCTCTGAGACACTCTAAAACAGGAAATCGTGACGGGGGCAAACACTGTTATCTTACACTTATAGTCATAAGTGTAAGATAACAGTGAAAACACATCTGAAATGGCGACGGCTGCTTCTCTACCTGCGCATTATTTTGTATCTGTTCTGCCTGTCTGACATGATGTTGTTGAGCCGGTCGATGAACTTGCGCAGATCCCTCACTTGGTTGGTTTTCTCTTTGTAGAGCGAGAGGGCCTCAGCGTACTCCCTAATGAGGTCAGAGGGAAGAAGTTGGCATGGCGTAAATATTTCTGACTTAAACTGCATAAAACCAGGGCACAAGATGAGTTAGGAATAGCCAAGAGGCAGATCTGATTGAGGTACAAAGGAGGCTCAGCAGAGGTTCGGCCGATCCAATGAGACTGCCGCTTCTATTAATTCTCCCTCTTAGTTTGGCTTTTTTTCTCTCGCGCATCCCAGTTTGACTGTCTTTGTTTTTTGTCAGTGACGACATTACAGCTGCCTCCTTTTCCTCTTTTCTTTCCTCTTTACGCTGGTGATCTCTTTCTGGGGCTTCTCTCGTTTCTCTCTTTCCTGCTGCATGTGACCCAATAATGGGTCAGAGCCCAAAATTCTGAAGAAAGTCCTATTTCCTAAAATGCAACTGGAGGCGAGAGGAAGGAGGCAAAGGGAGACCTGGTGGGGAAGCTATGAGTTAGTAACGCTACCATTTTGTACAAATATGTTCTGTCACTGAAATAACAGAGCTAATGGTTCTTAACGAAGCTGTCAGTTACTAAAAGAAACCTGTTGCTTCCTGTCGTCCTTTATGAGGTCTTCTGATGTCCTGTCTTGGTCTGACCTATTTCGAATAACCCAGCTGTGCATACGTTTGTTTTCGTTCACCCTGGACCTTATGCAATAACACTTCTGTGGATTCTCCACAGAAACATGGCAAATCTGTAATCGGGAAAGCTGACAACACAAACATCCAAACGCATGAAAACGTCCGTACCCAGCACATCTTTCTGTGTGTAGTTTGCCATCGATGTGGGAGCAGAGAGATGTTTTCTGATTGATCGGTGCTGTCTCTCACCTGATCACCAGCTCCTGCTCGCCGTGGTTTCCCTCATAGACCTTGAGCTTCTTCTTGAGCCGTGTGAGTTCTGTGTCGATGCTCTTGGTGGTGGAAGTGACGTCCTGCCGCTCGGGGCTAATCTGCGTGGCTTTCTTCACGTTTTCCTGTCAACACGTCATTCATGTCTGGTCAGAGTCTGGTCTTTATAGGCGAATAAGCCATCGATTAGGGCTGGAACGATTAATCAGGTATTGAAATAATCGCCAATAGTCGATTTAGTAATCGGTTCATCGTTAACTGGAGCATACAGACTCGAAAAAGGCACCACATATTCCGAGAGGTAATTAAAGCCAAAACTGCACAAAATACATTTTGAATTTAAGATCAGAACATCTTCTGTGTAAATATGTTTTAGCCAAAACTCCTCAAGCTACAGCTTCACCCGATTCAAATTCACAGAAGGAACGTTGTTTATGTTCTCGGCAACAAAATGTTAATTTTCTTATTTAACAAAATAATTTAATTATTTGCACATTTTAGGTAATGCCTAATTTTTTATCCAGCAGCATTTTTAATTGGAAAATCTGTAGAATGTGTAAATTCTTTTTAGCAGATTAATTTTCAGAATAATCGATTACTAAAATAATCCTTGGTTGCAGCTCGACTATCTGTCCCTAATTGCAGAAGATTGGAAAAGTAAAAAAAAAAAAACAAAAAACAAGCAGAGTTCTCTTTACCTGCAAGTCTTGCTCTTTGTCTGAAAGTATGCTTTTCATTGCTTGGATGTTGTCCTTGTGCCCTTTCAGTTTCTTTTCTAGTAGTTTAAGGTTACGTTCATGTTTTATACACTCAGTCTCCAGTTTTAGCTGCTCGTCCTGGAGGGCAAGAACAAAAAAAAAAAGATCTTTTTCACCATCAGGAGATCCTTGTGTTTAAATACTAGCTGATACAAGTAGCAGCAGAGAACAGACTAATGCATTACGATCACTCAAAACGTCAAAAATGTCAGCAATTTCTTCACCTTCAGTGGCTCAATTTCCTCTAGCAGCTGATCGATTTTATCTCTGACGGAGGAGTACTTGGATTCTGCCTCTTCTGAACTTTTCCGCTGCTTGTCAAGTTCTGCCTTCGCCTCCTGAACGGCTTGTTTTTCCACCTCAATTTTCTGCTGATTCTCCTGGGCAACTTCCTCCTGCGCATTGAGATTTCAGGCGTTAATCAGCTCACGAACGTCGTGTCTGATTCTGACAGGGATAAAACTGAGAAAAGCTGAGGCTGACCAAGGAGGAGATGTCATCACTTTGCTCCTCATTAGAGGTCTCCAGCTCACTTATTGCTGCCTTGACCTGGTTCTCAGACGCCTGCGATGTAGCCAAAACAGAAAAAAGATAAGAAAAAAAAAAGGATTTGAAGAGCGGGCAGGTAATGACATGATCCTTTAATCGGTAAAACTAGATTTAAGAGGTGATGTTGCCTCACGCTGACCTGAGTCTTCTTCAGGGTCTTGATGGTGTTGTTCAGGCTGCTCTCCATGGTGACTATGTCTTCGCTGACGGAGTTCACCTGAAGCTGAAACCTGGACAGCTGAGCTTTGAGATTCTCCAGTTCTGACTCCAGCGCACTGCGACACACATCAGAGATTTTTCTCTCAGTCAGCGACTCCCCAACAGCTCAGACTGGACTCAAAACGAGTTCATTTCAGCATCTCTAAAGCCAGACTTTATGTGAATTTGGGATCGGTGTCCGGTCTGAAGCGATGTTGAAGAACCTGGAGTTTGTCCTTTTCCTTCATGCCATCGTTCAGCCATCCATCGAAATGCACCAGTACAACTGGCAGGTTAGGGTTTTCCCGCCAATGCAGTTCAGAGTGTGTTCCTGTTCTGAATGCGTCTATGAACTGATGCTGCATGTTTCCACAGAAAACAAAAAGGTTCCACACGCATAAACTGTGATTTTTCTGCAAACCCCGACATCACCTATGGACCGAAAGCAATAATATTGAAGCACGGTACCAAAGAATGAAGCAGCAGTAATCTGGTAAACTGTCATAAAGAGCAATACATCAATTAATATCACAACAAATATACTTTCCATTTGGAGAACAGTCGGTAAAGAGACGCTCCCCTTAAAGTCGTAAAGGAAAGCCGGCATGTTGAGAAACGCTGCAAACATTTGACAACAAGTACGATGTTTGCACTACCTGCCACTTCTGCCTGTTGATTGATACGCAATTTTGGTTACTGAGACTTGATAATACATCATTTTAGTGTTTATAATTTTAACTATTGTTGTTTCTGTTGTTTCATTTGTTTATTTGGGACATTTAAAATGCTTTTCGGATCTAATGTTGAATATTCTTCAGTTGTTTTGATTCTTGCTTAGCTAGAGTTTGTGACGATGGAACGGCGTCAGTTCTGTCTGACGATATTTGTGTGAAGCTGCACGGCAGAAAAAAAGCTCCAGAGCTTTTGTGATGGTCTGCAGTCAAACTGGAGCTCATTTTACCTTCTGAGCAATCCCAGGTAATTTCGGATCAGTTTACAGTTCCTCCAGCTAAACGAATCCTGTAAAGCTACTTAAGGGTTCGCGCTTTCATAAAGGTCAGCTGAGATATCCAGTTGTGTAAAAACCTTTTACAGCAGTTTGTTTAATTATTTTATTTTACTTCCTTTTTTTTTTTTCTTACGCTGCAGGAACCATTTGCATGAAGGGAAACCAGAGACAGATCAGAAAAACAAAGTGTGTAGAAATCTGCCCTGGTGCTGAGACATTTAAATTCATTTTTAATATTCATTGAAAGGAAGCAAATACTTTCAAGGACTCATAAATAGCACAACACTATCATCACAGCCTCTATTAGGAGATTTTAACAAGTACATTTAATGTCTTTTCACAATTTAAGTTATAAAATACAGATTAAAGCAATCACCACTGCATAGGATCGCTGATTTTTGTGTTTGTATGTGGTTGTTATTACAACAAGTTACATCTCACATGCTTTTAAATATTAATGAGGTGTTGATTATTACAAACTACCACTGTGTCAATACCAGTTTTAATTCACTTTTTGAGCTTAACCGCTATGACACGTCACAAATTATGTCCTTCGGCAGCAGAGTGTAACTCAGATTAAAAAATCCATTCTGCAAACACATTTCCATACAGTTTGTAAGTGGAAGCAGGCGGCTTTTAAACTGCAGCCGCTACGAAGCAGCCTGAGGTTAATCGTATATTAATGAGTGATTTAATCACGTTGAATCTCGCTGCTGTGTTGGGTGGGGATCTGTGTCCCGAGATCGCAGCAGCAGGAGGAGGAGTCGCTCTGACCCAGGGAGCGTAATCTACATAAACGACCCAGTTCTCTGACCCCACAATGGCAGCGCACACAAAAGCAGCCATTGTGAAGAAACAATTCCAGGATATTGAGCTCCAGACAAAAAAAATAAATAAAAAATGTTATGTCACGTTTAAGCAACTATGTACGACCCTCAAGATCATTTCAAATATCTATGTGTAATGCCCTGACTGTTGGTTTCGATCTGCTCATGTTAATTTTACTGCAAACCACATCATGCACCGCATCAGAGTGAGTCAGATCCAAACTTCCTGCACTTTCTGTGTTGTCAAGAATCGACAAACCGAACCAGTCCTGCTGTCTTCCCAACTGTATCTTTAGCTGCTGAGCTGAAAACGCTGCCCAGTGAGGTTTGCAAGATGGCAGCTGTTACTGAACCAGAAAAAACAAACAACTGCTCTGTAATCCATTGACGTAAAAAGCGGAGAAAATAAAATATCTGCTTGCTTAAAGGGCAAACAGATATTGCTTGCCCTTTAAGTAAAATTTTAAGCAAAATTCACTTTTTACACATTTGTGTGCTTCCATTCTACCGGTTCTAAAAACAGTCCAATTTTTTTTTTGGCAATAAGATAAAAATGTTTTGGTGTCTGAGAAAATGAGCCTTTTCAAAAACCTCCCGATTGTGAAGTTACATCCGACAGCCACTGCGGCGTTACCTAGCAACCAAAGCAAAACCCAGCCACATGACATAGTAACCCAAGCGGAGCTCCAGCCAACTTAGTCAGCTGGTTTTACTGCTGTACGCACTGAACAACTTCAACTGGAAAAGACAAGTTTTGTTGTTGACTTAACTTCTTGTTTGTGCAGGAGGCTCCACTTCTACTTTTCAAAGATGTATGGTTGTATAATTTCACATCTGTTTGCAGCCATTTTCATGTGAGTGTAAACATTGAGTTTGAGGGCGTGGCCAGCAGCAGCTTATTTAAATTTAAAGTGAAAACAGCTCATTCTGAAATTATGTCAAAATAAGCTGAATTGAGCAGACTCAATTGTCATTGTCTAAGAGTAATTTTGTGGAAAAATCTAATGTTTCCTCTTCCAGGAAGAATAAAAGGTCACCTTTAAATGTTATTATTGTTGTCTTTTTCCATTTCCCCTGGAGTAACAACACAAAGTTGTAGTTTTATTCATTAACATTTATCCTGTTTAGCTCATAAAACATAGCCGGTTTCAGGTCACGGTCCTTTCTATGACAGATTTAGACCTCCTGTTCATCTTATGCATATTCCATCATGAATAAATCCCAAAGTACTCACTGTATTTCCGTCTCAATATCTCCACTGAGGTATTTGGCCACGCTGAACTCAGAGGTGTAGTAGCGGTTGGGGAACACCTGATCTCCCTCAGCCGTGAAAGCTTCGCGGCAGTTCTTTGGAGGCCGGCCTTTCTGCATGATCCTCCTCGCCTTGTCTTTTTCCTGAAACCACACATTGATGCATATAGTGAGCAAGAAGGTGCAAAAACCCCCAGAAACTAACATCTACATCAGTCCAGGCAGACACTAACTTTGATTATGAGAATTGTTTCTATCCCCCTCATATCAATCAGACAATTGACGATGACCGGAGTTTCCGATGTGATCGTGTCCAGCACGGTTGGGTAGTCTGGATGACATGCTTTTCTGGTCAACAAAAAAAATGAGAAGATAAAATGTAATTCAATAGTTCCCATGAAATGCAAGTGGAGTAGAAACAGCAGCAGGTTCTTACCGCGCATGAAAGTTGTAGAGTTTATCGGTGAAGGGGCTAACGATGATCTGCGGTCTGTTGCCTTTCGGATAGAAGCGAGACATGAGCCGCTGAAGGACTAACTCGTCTTTGTAGTTGTCGCAGCAGAACGCCTTCATGAAGCTCCGCAAGCAGCACTCCACCGCCACGGCCAGGGTGGGATCCTTCAAACTGATGCAAGCCCCTGAGATCAAACAGGAAATGTTATGCAACACATCAGCAGAGTAGTCTATAGCTGTGGAGTGGAAGGGGGGAAAAAATAAGTGCTTTTCAATGTTTACTATAAATAAAAATACTGGGGTTTTCATTTGCAAACAGCCCCTTTAACTGAATGGCCCAGTCAAAGTCCAGACCTAGATAGAGTTAAGAATCTGTGGCAAGACCTGAACATTTCTGCTCACAGTCTCCCCCATCCAGTCGTACTGAGCTTCGTCTATTTGGCAAATAAGAAGGCTCAAAATTATCAAGCGATGTAAGGAGAAGTGATTTTACAAGATCTGACTCAAAGCTGCTAAATACAAATGCGCTCCACACTTTTCAGATTTTTCTGTATACACATTTAAAACATGAATCACTTTCTTCTACATCACAATTATGCACTACTTTGTGTTAGTCTTTCACGTCAAATCCTAATTTAAAAACACTCCAGTTTGAAAACATTTCAGGGCAACAACAACTTTTGCAAACTACTCTAAGCAGCAACTAAGATGCTTTCTGACGGCTTTGAAACTATTTCATACGTTCACAATCAACATGAAAGCACTGAGTCACCAGCTATCTAAACTCGGCATCAGAATAGGAAATGGCGTCAAAACAAACTCATACTAGTTGATTAGTTGCCTGATTACTGATTATGTCGCCATGTTTACTTTACAGGCATGAGCATTACTTCATCAAAATACAACATAAACAGAAATATTATATTAAGATTTAACTTTTTTTTTAAATTGCCATGTAGTAAAACACCTTGAAGAGCAATTTGATTTATTAAGATTTAATGTGTTAGACCAACACAAAATTGCACATTTTGTGAAGTGGAAGGAAAATCCTAGATAACTTTCAATATACTTTAAAATAACAAATGTACTAAACCTTTCTACATCACCTTTCCAATAAATCAACAGCATCCAAGATTATACATTGTCAGAGCAGTTCTAATAACAGAAATATTAATGTATTAATATTGATACTGGCCCAAAATGTTCATATTGTTGTGTCTCTAATCATAATTTATTAATATGCTCTGATCTGCGACAGCGAGCCCCTTTCTTTCTTTTTTTTTTTGCGATTCTTTCTTTCGTTCTTTCGGTTTTTATATTTTTTTCATATTAATCCCGGACGACGAATATAAAACCAGAGCAACGTGAAAACGGTTAGGTACCTATTGGCCCAACGGGTTTCTTGATGAAGCTTCCTGCAGCGAACGCGTCATTAATGGCAGCAATCAGGTCAGGAACATCGTCTCCAAACCGCTTGAGCTTGTTGGATCGACTGGCTAGGAGCTGGTTTTTCCTCTTCTGCTTGGACTCGTAGGCAATCTGCACACTCTTTGCTTCAACTCTAGTATAAAAAAAGGGTTTTTATTGATTATTTTTAAATAAAAAAATAAAACAACAAAAACCTACCCAGCTTGTATGAGAAGCAGGAGGTATTTCTCGTACCTTAGCTTGTCCCGTTCTTCTTTTCCTTTCAGGAGAGCCTGATGTTTCTTCTTGACGTTTTCGTTCAGCTGCGAACACGTCCTCTCGAGCTCCGCCAGCTGCACCTTCAGCTCGCCCAACGTCGCCTGTTGTCTCGAGCGTCTGGTTTCTCCGCTGTTGTTCAGTCGCTCGCTGACAGCGAGAAAGGAAACATTTCAGGTTGTTGTGTGGCCTTCCAGAAAACCAAGCCAATAAATACACTGCAAAAACACATCGTCTCACAAAGAGACTTTTTGCTCTGGTTTCTAATGCAAATATTAGTGCATCTGAAACGCGGCAAAACTGATTACCAAGAAACTTCTCAGCAAGAAATAGGAGATTTTTTTTTATTCAATAATTCCTTAATATTGATGAAAAAGTGGTAGCTGTAAGTCAAATAATCTGTCAGAGGAAAAAGACATTTTTCCCCATTTTATAAGCTAAAATGTCTTGTTCCAGATTATTTCACTTATAACAAGCACTTTTCCATCAATACTAAGGAATTATTGGCTTAAAACGACTTCCAACATCTTGTAGAAAAGTTGCATATAATTTCGCTTTATCTTGCTCCAACTTTGCTAAGATATTTGGACTAGAAACTGAACCAAAAATACTTGGTAAGATTTAGTGTTTTTGCAGTGCGAGATGTCTGAACACCTCCACACCTCGCTTTAGCCTTGTTAATTTTCTCCTGGAGAAGGTTCTGCTCGCGTTCTGTTTGCTTAAGTTTGTTCAAAGCCCGGAAATAAACAAGCTGTAAAAGAAAAAAAAGAACATTTTAAAAGAAAACACACACCCGTCTGTTTAAGAGAATCATTTAGAAAGTTGTGAAGAATACCTCCTGCTCCTTGTGAGCTTTGTTGACGATCTTTGCTTGCTGTTTAAAGTTGAGATTATCTTCTCTGAGGGACTTCTGCTCCTCTCTCAGACTGTCAGCTCTCTGTTTAATCACCTGCAGCCTTCTCTCCATTTGTGCGAGCTTTGACTGCAAGAAAGAAAAAACAATAAGCAAAAGCTGCCCGGTAAGGACGAGGTACATTTATAAAAAGACTTGGACGTTGAAAATTAAGGGGGATAACTTGTTTCCCACCTGACAGAGCTGCAGGTTATCTTTGTGTTTCCTATCTTTCTCTTCTTTCTGAATTTCCTCCTTCAGCTGCTGTATGGACTGCTCCTTGTCCCTGACCTAAAGATGATAAAACATACATGTTTATCATGTTTAGGTGCAACATGCAACAGCTTGTTAAACACAAGATATCCCTGTAAAAACGACAGGCGGTGACTTCCTGTTTTATCTAGTTTAAGTTAGTTTCTTGTTTTATTTCAACAAGGTTATAGTCAGAAAAATAAATATAAATTAGTTCCAGTCAAGATTCTTATTTGGGGTTTTTTTGGACATAAAAAAGTCTTTGGAGTCACAAAGTTTTGAAGCAGAACTGGAATATCATAACTGGATATGATATGACAGAAAGGTTGAACTTTTTCTAAAGAAAAAAAAAAAACTCTCGCTGTTCAAAATACATCTAGACACATCAAAATGTATCAAGGCTTTAAATCCACTAACGTCTTATCTTCAAGGATTAAGGAACCAGGACGAAGCAGACTAGGTGGCTACAACGGATAGCTGTTGCCCTGAATCAGCAGCTACGTTATTGAGGCCATTACAGGTGTTGTTTGTGAGCATAAAGTTTTTCAACTAAGAAAATGTGTTGGAGAGCGGGGTTTTCTTTAAGTACAGCCACTGCAACCTTCATGAAGAAAGTTATTAAATTAAATCAATAACCGCTCACTCCAATTGTTCCTCCCTTGATAATATTTACCTATTATCAAGACCTGCAGAAGCAAGCCATTATTTTCTGAATCTCCGAGCGTTTGACTGCAGCTGTCTTGCATGTGTTTGTATAACAGTATTTATTTTAATTTCCCTTGTTTTTACCACAAATAAAGAACTGGGTTGAAGCCACTTTTCTGGCTGAAGTGTAGGTGATCAGACGGTGTCCATTAGTGCAACACAGCCTGATTTTATGTAGCAGAGACTTTCAGCTGCTTCCATTCACTGCTGCTGTTTCATGCAAGATGCTTTGCTCTTGCTTTCTTTTAAACTGTTTTAACCCACTCTCAACTTCGGATGACTGCAAGTGATTATAACCAATACCGGTAAGAGTCCCAAAAACGACCAAAAGGAGACACTGTCCACTGAACACACTGACGTCAGACAGCATCTTACCAAACACCACGCCATTTGTTTCTTCAAGCTCTCCAAGTTCTCCTGCAAATCGTCAAAAGACGACAAGCTTTCATATCGCTCCTTCTTCTGCAGGAACTCTTGCTTTAGGTCCTTGAGACACTGAACACAAAACAGAGATGAAAACATTTTCCTTTTTTTTTTTTTTAAGGAATATGTCACAGCAGACATGCTAAAGTATCAGCAGCAATTTTGTCTCTTAGTTGCCTCTTAAAACAGAGCCTAGAAAGTGTATATAAATTAAGCCTCAAAAATAAGCGACTGGAGAAGAAAGGAAAAAATAGACAAATGAATAGATATTTTTATTGTACTCATATAATATATAGAAATCTATGACACTACTGAGCAGTGCTTCTTTTAACAAGTGCATATTTTGCAGATAGAAGCTGATAAAGAAACAAAAGGTGAACATAGAAAGAGGATACCACGTATGTAAAAGATTACGGTATAATCTGTTAAACATCTTGATTTTATATCTTTTTAATAAAGATATAAAAACGACGTAATGGAAATAGACTGGAATTAACTGAATTGAAATTAAATTAATTTGAACCAAACAGGATTCCATGAATATTTGGATATATATTCACACCATGAATTTAACTGAATTAAGTTAAATGTATGGCAGTGTATTAAACCACAAGGTTGAAATGTTTTACCATATTTTTGAACTACACAATAACTTCATAATTCAGGGACATGAAGTCATTGATAAATATGTGGATTGGAAATCAGAACATCCATTAAACATCTGGCAGATTTATCACGTCCAGAGTGATAAACGCAGGTCTGTACCTCCTCTTGCCTCTCAACCTGTTGCCGTGTGATTGTTTCTGTGTGCTTGATGTGGATGTAGTCTCTCTTCATCTGCTCGAGTAAAGTTGCTTTCATGAAGAACTAGGAATGGTAAAACAACACAACTTCAGCTTGAAAGACAAAGCCAGTGGAAACTGGAGTCAGTGATCTCAGAGCGAATGTGGCGCGGGACCTTGTATTTGTCCGACTCATTTTTCGAATGCAGGAATTGTTTGCTCATTTCTTGGCTGAGAATGGACACTGGATTATCCAGCTGAAACACACACACACACACACACACACTCCCTTTCAGAACCAGAACCACTGATTTTCCTTAATATCCCTTCAAATTTAAGGAAATGTATAATTGTTACCTGGATGTTAAAGTGGTCCAGAACTGCTATTAATTCTTCTTTCTTGTTTGAGACAAGTTGACCTGAATATGAAAGAACAAATAGTAACCCTTTTAACATAACTCAAATCAATTAGAACTAGTTTATATTATTATTACTATTACTACAGTAATCCACTGAAGGAAACTGTTACAAAGATAATCAGAACAAACCAGATTCACGCTTTATCTATACACAGTACAGTGTATATAATGACATCTAGAGCTGAAGGAATGAGTGAATGGAATATCCAGTCCAGTTTATTTAATAAATATTCAGATTAAATTCAATCTAAATTCAAATGCTGTCATTAAATTGATTATATGACTAAAGTAATTCTTGTTGATTGTTTCAAATTGGTGACTTTACAGGAGGCATCATAGTACTATGATATTAGGCAGGTCTGGATGTGTCTGTGGAGCAAAACAATCACCGTTCTTTCCGGACTATAGAGTGTGCCAGGACATAAGCTGCACCAACATCTTTAAAAATGTGTAAATATATAGGCAGGAGTTGTCAGTGTATATGTGACTTCTAACACGTAGATGAGACTTTTGATAACGAAAGACAGACGGAGGAAGTGTGTGATGAAGTGATTCTGGGGCTGAGTGCTTATAAGAGCACAAGAGAAACGTGAAGATAGCCATCAGTGGTTATGTTTTTTAAAGCAACCGTGTTCAGAAAAAAACATTTTTTCTGAACAAAGCACAAATAATATATGTATTTGTGTATATTACATGTCCATATTTAATTAAAAGCTTAAAATAAAAAATCCGTATAGCACCATTATGCGTAAATATCTCCTGTTACAACACAATATCGATGTCGATTTCGTCTCGAGGAAAAATTCGCTCTGGAGCTTGTGCTTTCTTCTTCATCACACTGCAGTCCAGCATTTCAAAATCCACTGGTAAAAATCAATATATTAGCTGCGTCATTGTTTAAGATGCAACGATCACAGCGCGTAAAAATAAAGAAAGAAAAAAAGTAGTGGCTTTCCTCTGGAAATTACAGTATGTCTCACACACCCTTCATCCAGGCATGCTATTTTAACACAAAGAACACAACTAGTACTTGTTGGAAGCTCTTTGTGTTGATAAAACCAAAACTCAGAGGATTAAATAAATGTAACTATGGTGTAGAATCTGTCTATGTCTGTGAAAAATCACCTGATTTGCTTTTGAGCTTGTATCCCCGAGATCCATCGCTGGAGATGCGCTGTTCAACAGTGATGTAGTCGCCATACAGATCCTTTTTGTAGGCATCTGCTCCTCTGTTTCTCAGCTTTACGATAACATCTGCAGTACTAAGCAGATGAAGAGACCCCACCCCCATGACCTACTGGATGTAAAGAAAACTATAGCAGCCAATCAGATCCATCATCAACTTACCTTTCTCCAGTTTTCACGAAATCCTTCAGCGACACTCCCCTGTTTGTCATGGTGGCCTTCCCACCGAGGCCAACAATCAAGCCGGTCAGAATGGCACTTTTTCCACCTGGGAATGAAAACACCACCAACAGAGAAAAGGGCCATGAATCAGTGTAGGGCTGAAACGATTCCTCGAATGATTCGAGTACCTCGATTATTAAAATTCGCCAAGAAAATTTTATCTGCCTCGAAGCTTCGTTAAATTATGGGGGAGAGAGAGATACAGAGAGAGATGCGATTCCTCAGATAATCATAAAAAATATTCTATAGAGTACTCAATTACTAAAATATTATTTTACAACAGCCCTAAATCAATGCATGTAAAGCATGTCAAACAAATGCACAGAACTGCTAGTTGAACTGAAACGCAGTATGCTAAGAGCAACCAGCACTGAGTGTGATCAAAATGTGAACAAAAGCTTTCACCTCTGAGAAACAGGTTTTATTAAACGGATATAATTTATAGCCAACTGCAGTGTAACTAATATGAGTTTCTGTACAAAAAAATACTATTATACTGGTAGTAAAGAAGGAGCCTTTGTTGTACCATTTAGCTGTGTTACTTTTTATTGCTAAATTAAGCAGGTTCCTCAAACATGGACCTTTCTAAGACTAAAATACAGCTACATGTGTAATTAGCAACGTAACATTTTAGCGCATCAAAGGGCGCTAAGCATGAACTTACTGCCATTGTTGCCCACAATAAAGTTGACATGGGGCCCAAACTGGACTGGTCCAAAAGAGTGGTGGCACATGAAATTCTTTAAAGTGATGCTTTCAATGAGTCCAATATCCCCCTACAGCCAGAAGAAAAGATAAAACAGTCAACAGATAATGACACGTAAAGGCACAAAACGTGGCTTGAGGTTTAAATAATTTATATATATCCTACTGAAGGGGAAGGAGTGAAGACGTGTGAAGACAATCCCTGGTGATTTGTGTCCGTTGCATTTTCAGCACCTGCAGCTGTCACTCGCCTGTTCTTCAAAGTCGATGCTTCAAGAATCACACTGGCTTTTCGCTTACTCATTTTGAAAGAGTCACTGAAAAAGAACAACCAAGCACATCAGGTTCAGTTTAAGAGTTTATACCGATGAATGTAAACCTGTGAACGTTAAAAAAAAATAATAATAATGCCCAGTTTTGAATGTGAATATATATGGTGTGCTTACATTATTATGCTCAGGAGTGAATATGTGCAACTGGAACTAACGCTGAGGAAATGTGAAGAAGCTTATTGCAGCATGAAAACAAAGAAAAATGCCAACTAAGAAGGGAAAGGAAAGAGGTGACAGCAAAGTCTCAACTAAACTGTATTGAAAAGTTCACACACTGCTGCATGTTATAATATGCAAGAATACGATTAAGCTGCCACAAACTATAATTAGTAACACAAGCCAAACAGTGAATCTGTGAGAAAAGCTAAACCAAGCGATCTGTTGTGAAGCAGGAAGCCACGGTTCCTAAGAATCCACGCAAATGACGAAAACAGCACATGTGCTTTGAAAACAGTGATTTACTAAGCCAGTTACATTTACTCAGAGCAAATGATGCTGTTTTTCCACCGCACACGAAATGTGTCCAAGCGGCAAAAAAACAGTCAGCACAGCAATTCGTAAACCGAACCAAAACATAATCACAGAACTATCACCTTGTTTCAGCCGGTCCTCGGTTCCTAAACAAACAGCAGAAACTCACTTACCATCATTCAGTAGCTTGCACCCGTCCACAATAACACGGGGCCACGGGGGGCCGTTCCGCACTTCCTGCTCGGACTGAGCGAAGGAAACTTACACCAACACGGAACTCAGGGCGCGCCCTCTGATTGGCTGACGGCACACCTGCGTGAGCGCGCGCACGTCGGGCAACAAGTAGTTTCTTTGTTTGTTTTTTTAATTAGGTGGTTACTCTATACGCCTGCGAACCAACAGAGTACGCAGAAAGTGACTTCTAAAGCGGCCCGATGATGACGTACTATCGCGTTGTCAACCGAAGCCTTTAAAAAGCCACGTGAGCGCAACGCGCGTCCTTCCAGTCCAACGAGAGCAGCAGGATGAGACGAGCAGTCAACAATGGACATGGTGAGGCAAAGGTGGACAAACATTTTAAAGGCTTGAAATGGTCAAGTTGAAAAGTAGTACTTGAAGCCCCCAAGTAACATTTGTTTTTTGTTTATTAAAAATGTAGAAGTAAAATTATTTTAGATTAGTTTACATTTTAATAAGCAACGAATGCAATATATGAATGAAATTAGTAAATTAGTCCGACTGCTGAAAAACCGGGTTCTCTCTAAATCATATCAAATCAATCCAAAAATGACTTTAAAGAAAGTTTGTCTCGTTTTTGTCCAGAAAGACAATCTTGTAACGGTAGATTACAAGCTTTTCTAAAGACATTCTGTCTTTAGAAAAGCTTGATGGATGGGTGTGCCCAAGTTTGTCCAATTTGCATTTATTTAAGTGGGAGCAAAAACATGATTAAATAAAGGAAAATGCTTTTTTTTTTTTTTTTTTTAAAAAGAAGAAAAAAGGGTTTAATTTTAAGAAGATTTTAATACATCTTTTTAATATGTCCTATTAAAAATATCAGCTGTACTACAATTGCAATTAAAATGTTTCCAAACATCTTACTCTTTCTAAACGACCTCATTCGAAAGAAATGTTTAACTTTTTACTATTTAAAAAAAGCCTGTGTGCTTACATAACCCCCGTCTTTAAGGAGACAAAATGCAGACAATTTTGCATTTTGCAAGCAGTGGCTCCACAACTGAATTTTCAATGGGACATATTTCTGTCACATTTTTTACATAGCTTGGTTATTTTAGGCTAATTTAAGGAACTAAGGTGAAAGTATAAAATTTTAGAAACTGTCAAGGGAATTTGTTACAAACTTAGAAAATTTGAATCCTAGCCAATCTAGATTTGAAAATATACAAAACAAATTACATAAATGTCAGTTCAGGTGTTGTTTTTGGCATTTGTCAGTTTTAATCAAAACTCAGTTGTGGAAAAACTAAACTATTGTTTCTTAAATTTAGTTTGTTTTAAAATTAAATGATACATTTATATGTGGGCAGTGTTTTTTTGTTTGTTTTTTTTGAGTTTACAAGTGCAGTCTTTTTAAAATTCTAGCTAACGACAGAAAAAATGTATTTTTCACACCAAGACAGTCTCTCTTGTGCACTGTTAAATTTAATCAAATTTGACAAATATTACCATGTACTGGTATTGCTGCATGCACTAATGTATATTTTTTTGTATCAACAGGATTCAGTCCATCGTCAAAGCCTGAAGATCCAGCGTTCTTGCGACTGAATGCACAAGCTTTTCAGTATTGCCTATTTAACGTGCAAAAACCCATCAGTCCCAAATGGACCATTTCTGCACGAAGAGACTTCCAGAACTTGATGAACTTGGACTCTGTGCCTGGCACTGGATTGAAATATGTTAGGAAGACTGTAACATCTGAAGTAGATCTGGAACTGAATGTGGTAGATATTGAATTCGGATCTGAGAGTCTGCCTAAGCGCCTGGCTCAGTCTTGTGATCTTTCTCAAACTGGGAGTCAAAGTCCCCCAGAAGTCCCAGTGGACGAATATAACTACTCCACACACAATATTAAAGTGGGTGGAGAAGAGAAGATTCTGGTGACATTTTCTGAATCGGTTCATCACTTCTACTGCCAACTGAACCGAAATTTGGGAATGTTGGAACAACTGTGGAAAAGTGTTGCACTGCTACCTGACAAGCATCAAAGCTCAGATTGTCCACTTGGACTTAATAGCATTTGCTTAGCCAAGTATACTGATGACCAGTGGTACAGAGGTCTAATAGTAGGAAGATCCCCAAATCTCAAGGTGCACTTTGTTGACTATGGGGACACCCTTGCTGTTCCTGACACTGATATTCGCCCCTTGCCCCCTGAAGCAAGTGTCGCCAAGTCTGTTCCTGTCCAGGCTGTTCCACTGGGGCTGTTCAATGTTCCTGCAGATTTATCGCTGGAAGTCAATGAGTGGTTTGCCAATCATGCTGTGGGGAACAGTTTCACCATTTCAGTAGCAGCAAAAGGGAAGAATGGGAAGCTGTTGGTTGAGCTGTTTGATGGATCACTAAATGTAAATGCCTTGATCAGGGAGAAGGTGACAAAAATGAGACGGCCAAAGATCACTGCTGAGATTTCTAACACTGACAATGAAGTCTCTGTCTCAAAAAAGACTACTCTACCAAATGAGGATTATTCCCTACTTGAACTCACCAGATCATCAATGTTAAAGAACAACACTGGCCCAGAAATGCAGGAAAGCAAGGAAATGTGTCCCACATATGCCTCATCACCAAAGGCGGAGCAAGTGAAGGATTTGGACGTCATTCTTGAGAACAATAAAAGCAGGACAGAGACTTTAAATCATGGTTTCTACAGCAACTTAGAAATGACTCAGTTTTCATTGCACAATTACCCAAAGCAAAATGCGGAGGGTTACATGTACAACTGGCCAAATATTTCCCAAAACATGGTTGTGGATGCATATGCTTCTTGTATTTCAGGCCCCCATTACTTCTGGTGTCAGCATGCCAACACACAAGACCTTGACAAAGTGTCATGTCTCGCTAATGAGGCTGCAAAGGCACAAGATGTAATTCCACCTGAGCATCTTAAACCTGGTGTTCCCTGCCTTGCTCTGTTTTCAGAAGACAACAAATGGCACAGAGCTCAAGTAACTGAGAACTCAGACAAAACAGTCCATGTCTTATTTGTTGATTATGGCAATGAATGTGATGTCAAGAAAAAAGATGTAAGATTTCTGTCTCAAAACCTGCTAGATATTGCTCCTCAGGCATTTCTGTGTCGTTTGGATGGTTTCATGGAGTCCGGTGGCTTTTGGGATAAGGAGGTCTACGATGACTTCTACAATCTCATAGTTGACAAACCACTTAAAGTGACAGTTGTGGCTGTAGGAAGTTATTCAGAGAATGGTGTTCCCCAACACACAGTAACCACAGAATGTGACAAGATTGTTGTTAACAAGGTCATTCAGAAATACCGGAAATCATTTTCTGGAGAACATTCTGGAAATATTGTGGCAAAAGATTTTCAAGCCAGCAACAGCAAGGATAATATTGGGCCCTCCAAAGAAAAAACATGTACTTCCACATACAAGCAGCCAAAAGTGTTCAAAACTAAAACCGAAATGGTGTATGCATCCTGCATTGCAGAGCCAAAATTCTTCTGGTGTCAGTTTTCCAACACGGAAGATTTGTGTGAAGTGTCCCAGTTAGCCCAGGAAGCTGGTAAGGCAGAGCAGGACGTAACATTCCTTCAAGGTCTTGGACAAGGGAGCCCATGTCTTGCTGTGTTTCCTGATGACAAGCTATGGTACAGAGCGATAGTAGTACAGAAAGACAACAGAACAGTACATGTCCTGTTTGTTGACTATGGAAACGAGTCAGACGTTGACATCCAAGACACAAGACCTTTGCCTCAGAATCTTCTGCAGAAGGTACCGCAGGCCTTTCTTTGTCGTTTGATTGGATTTGATGAGTCTAAAGGCTCCTGGGATGACCAAGCTTATGATGTCTTCAACAAGCTTTTGGATGATAAACCCCTTAAACTGACTGTGTGCAGTGAAGGTAGCCATTCAGAGATGCCAGTTCCTCAGTATGCAGTGGAAGTTGAATGCGAGTTGGTATCCATTAATGCATCACTGCAACATTACTGGAAACCATTTACAGAAGAATGTGTTGTGACAGAGAACCTTTAGACAATCAGCTCCTCATAAGGCAGTCCAACTCAAACATTCCTCCACTTTGTGTCTTAACAGAATGAAGCATATCCAGAAGTATGATGGTTTTGTGTTAATTTTTTTGATGACCCTAGTTTCCTTAGGTGTCAGTGTGTCTGCTCAGAAGATCTGAAAGAGTTGTGACTTGCAGTCACATCCTCGTCCAATAACGGACTTGTATATGCTTCTCAGGGGATTCATCATTCCTATTTTTTTCTTGTCTATTAAAACTTGTACAAAACCAAATAAAGAAGTTCATGAGCAAATTAATTTAAAAGCCTATGACTGCATTTTGTATTCTGTTGGACAGACCTCAGATTTGATTTTGTAATCGGTTTCAATAGATTTATTCGCTTTCAGTAGAAAATTATTGAAACTGAAATTGTCAGAACTATATCTTCTAAAAGGTAAAATGTTTTAGTTATTAAGCAAAGTGGTCTACAGAATGGAAATGTTGCCATATATGTATGTTCTTAATTGTGAATATGCTTGGATTTTAAACCATTCAATTTTATCTCTGGTTGGATGTCAAGGATCATTCCACTGGAAAGTGAACCTTCACCTCAAGTCTTGCAGTCTCAAACAGGTTTCTTTCAAGCATTTAGCATTTCGCTCCATTCAATTTCCTATTAACTCTGCTCTGTCTCGGCTAACAGTTTTAGTGTTGGGATGGTGAGTTCAGGATTATGTGCAGTGTTTGCAGTGTTGGATTGCTACCACTGAGAATTTAGCATGCAGGTCAGAAATTTCAAATGATCAAAGCATCTTCTTCCACATTCATTTTCTGATATTGGACTGGTATTCTACACCTTTGTCTCTAGACCTAAATCCTTGCAAGATGAACTCTTTCAATCTTTTCATATTCAGTTATATTTTAACATTTTCAATTATATTTTCACATTACTTTCTTAATCCTCTTGATGCTTCTGTTTATTGCAGTTATTGTCTGGCCTGTCTGTTATAAATGTGGCCATCCACTACATGACCTGGTGGTTTGTGGGCCCTGAGCAGTGGTTTAATTGGCTTTTGCTTTGAACCCATTCTGTCTGGCCCCACTGGTGTTTCTTGGTCTTTATGATTCTTCCAACTAATGTTCTCTAACTTCCAAAACCTTCACTGGATGATTATATTTACATAGATAGTGAAGTACCCACAAGTGTGCTTCACTTTTGTGGCTTCTACAGTCAATTGGTTGCATTATAGTAGGTGTCAGAGTAAAGGAAGCTAAATCCTTTTTTTCTTTTTGCAAAGATATATATTTTTTCTATCCCTTTACATGTGTCACTTTTTATTGGTCTATCATGAAACCAAATGTATAAAAACTAAGAAAGTAACTTATTTTTGCTACTTTCTCACAGCAATGTGTGACAAAAATATTAGCACATTGATGAACAGCACAAAGGTTGAATCTTTCTCCACAAATAAAAGTGTCTAAACTTATACATTTTATCCAAATTTCACATGTTTTAATGAAAGCAGTCCTGTACTATAAATAATTGAAAAGAGTCAGTCTTTATTTCAGGCGCTTGAAATAAACGCGCCGTGTGTCCTCCGGTCTGTCCAGCAGGTGGCACTGTCCCCCTTCTCGTGCTCAGGTGAGGACTCCGCCATTTTGAATGCAGAAGCCGTTGCCGGGCAACTCCAGAAAAATGACAGAGCTGCACCAAGTCGTGGCAGCGGGAGATTTTGACAAGGTGAAGGAGATGCTGAAGAACCCGAAATGTAATCCCAATTTCAAAGACGTCGACTGGAGCTACAAAACCCCTCTGCACTGGGCAGCAGCTAATGGTGGGCGCTTTAGACGGAACTTCACCTTCTACCTCCAGCTCTTTCCTTCCTGCTGTCTCAAGTTACACTTGTCCTTGCTCCCTAGACGTTCAACGGAAGAATTGACTCTTTTCTCTTTTTCATGGAATCTATATAAAGATATCTTCTGTAGTCTAAAGCTTGTCTTTTGTCTTGTCGACTTTAGTTGCATGGTAAAACCTCCTATTGTTTTGCTCTAAGATCTCAACCAATCAAAAAACAGAAACTATGCCTAGCGCCTCAAGATGAAGACAGCCCAGGCATAACATTATGACCACTAACAGGTGAAGTGAAATGTCAGAAATGCAGTATACATTAGACTTTTGTTAGTATTTTTGCAGTACACTATTGAAAATTGTATAGATATATAAGTATATTTAACTGGGGAACCTTTTTGTTTTTGTCCTTCACAAGCATTAAATACTACAGTGCATCCAAAAAGTATCCACAGACAAATCCTGATACTGTTTTTAAGAGGAAAAGAAAATATGAGTTGCTGTGAATACTCTGAATCCACTGTAGGACGGACCATCAAGCGGGTAAATTATGTATTTGATTGCAGATAAATTGATATTGTGCAGGAATGTTAAACACTCTTATTTTGCTGACTGGCAGCAAGAAAACACAAAGTTTTCCTTTGTTTCCCTTGGATATTAGAGTTTAAATGTAATCTATTATGTTGCATAATAATAGTTTCGCTTAACATGTTAGACGTTGAGTTTAACTTTGCCACAGTAAATGTGCGTTTTGGAGTAGTCTTTTATGCAATCGCTGTTAATGTATTTTGCTGCCTGGTGGCTCTGCTTGAAAACAAGTTCAAATATTTTTTGAAGTTCTCAAAATAGTTGTAATTCCAGCTACAATGTACAAACTGACTTGCCTACAACTAAGCAAATGTTTACAGTACATCCCATTTTTTTCCTGTTTTTTATTCACGTTAGAAAAAAATGCAGCAGGAATGACTAAATGAAAAAGAAAACTACAGTATTAGATTAATCACTGCACTCCCTAACACCCAAAATAGTTCATGAAAAGGGACGCAAATTTTGTGCTACTGCTACTTACATAGGAACTGAATTTGGTTATTAAAGTGGACAATGGTGTCCGTCAGTCTCGTGTTGCATTTACATCCTTCACAAACAGGTCATCATTTACGCTACAACGGTTTTGATTTCAGGGGTAATTTTAATGCTAAGATAACTTTATTCTTTATTTACACTGACAAAAAAATGGTTCTTAGTGCAGAATTTTGCCCTTTTTGCAAATAAAAAATGGTATGGAATTACTTTAATTTATTTAAATTGTAGTTGAAAACCTGTCCAAATGAGGCAGTTCAGTGTATTAAATACAGAAAGGTTTAAGAAAAGGGTAACAATATCAGCCTGAAACTTCATCCTGCGTTCTAGCTTTATCCACATAAAGGATAAAGTATGGTTTAATGTTTTCTAATTCCTACAAATGTCTTGCTTCCATTACATTTAATCAATATCGCTTCTCCAGCGGCTTGTGGAGTCATCAGATTCACCATAAAAACGTATCAGTTTGTGTTTACTAGACCAAATTTAAACATGTTTTTTCTTTTATTTTATGTTTTAGAAAACTCTGTATTGCATTTTTTTTCTTCCTCAGGAGATACAGAAATTGTCAAGATTCTGTTAGAGAACGGAGCCAATCCGTGTCTGAAGACGGCACATGGATGGACCCCTGCCCACTATGCTGCAGAGTCCGGTCATCTGGCCACACTGCGGATGCTGCACACCTTCCATGCACCAATGGACAAAGAGGACTGCTGTGGAGACAAACCAATAAGATTAGCCGAAATATACGGAAAAGAAGACTGTGTTCGATTCCTTCAAAAGTATGAAACAAAGCCCAATTTTCATCTAATTTTGCTTTATTATGAACAACCTTTACAAAAGTTTCTGATTTAATGTTGCAAATCTCTTTAATATTTTACAGGGCAGAGCTTGAGTACCAAGACTTCCGGGGGAAGATAGTTGAAGAAGGCATTTTCAATGACTCAGATGAGGAGTGGTTACGGCAAAGCAAAGAATACGAAGAAGACGTTGCATTTAGAACCAGGAGGAAAACTAAGGCTAGACTCAGCGTTCGCTAAAACATCATTTTGGCATGCAGGTCGAGTCTTTGGCTCCATTTCTCTTCAAATATATCAACTAAAACTTGAAGAATTCAATATGACTCTGGTCACAGCTGGTACTTGTGTGAGCTGAGTTAACTCATTAAATCCTAAAGGTGCATACAGAACAAGTTCATGCAAAGGGTCACACAAAGAGGCTAAAAATAATTAACTCTGCATTTATAATTTTACTAATAATATTAATAAACAATCACATTAAAAAGTTACGGCGGTCGAGAGTGGACGTTTTCAGCATGTGCTTTCTCTCAGTGGTTTTCTCGAGAAAGCCATTTCTGATCCAATCATCTCCTGATCACAAGATGATTGGTGTGTGTTTAACCTGATTCCATTCTTCAAATACATGTCACAATGGCACAAGCAAAGTTTGTTTTATTGAGATTAACTTTTTATCCCATGAAAACCATCAAGAAAGGAACTTGTCTCAGGAAAATCATCAGGAAATTAACTCTATCTCCAGAAAACCAATGGGAAATTATAGTTATTTCCAGAAAATGGACATTAACTCGTTATCGCGAGAAAACGTTTGAGAAAAAGTGCACACAGAAAACATCCGCTCTCGGCTTCAGTAAAAAGTGAATGCACACTGTACACGTATTTCCATTGGCACATAAATGTGATACTCGTTTTACACGTAGATGAAAATGGTTTCATTTCTTCCATGTTGTCTGTGACTTAGAGGTGCTTTCACTGACACTAGATGCTGGAGCCTGGAGATCAGAAGGAAGAACAAATGGCAGTAAGACATATAAGAGAGTCATGGTATCATGTAATTGTAGTTGCAGTGCACCTACTTTCTTCTTGATGTATTTCAGCAGAGCCTCACGAGTCTGAAGAAATTTTGGTGAAAAAAAATCATTAAATCGGTTATCTGGCAGAAAAATGTCTATGACTAATTATGATAAAAGATACCAGCTATCAGTATTGGCTTTTAACCATGTACACACCCCTGTAAGAATTTCATGTTTTTGAGCAACAACCTTAGTGGGCACACCATTGGAAAATACTGAATTAATTGAAGCAGTTAATTTAAGCAGGTCAGCATCCCAGCGCTTGATTGGCAAGGTTCACCCACTTTAGATTGCCAACGTTAGATTTCCCTCTTGAGGTGACCTCAAATATTGAAAGTCCAATTTATTAGCTCTCAAATGTGGCTTGGGACATAGAACACTTAAGATTTTCTTCTTCTGTTTATTTTGAGACATTCTCTGACTCACATAAAGTCCCCCATCATCTTTTGCTTTCAGGCAGACTTGGGGGGTTTGGATCTAAAATACCAGTCAGTTTGAGGTCAAAACTGAACTATTGCTAAATCATTGTCCTTGTCAAAACTACCAGTACAGCGAATTAACCCATAACTAGCAGGATATACAGTACCACCATGTTTTAGTTTAGCATGGGTACAATTTTTGTTTTGTGATGTTTGTGTGTTAAACTTACTTTTCAGACTGGTGGTCCAAAGTTCAGCGTTATGGATATTTTAGTCTGGTTAGAAGGGGATTTTCATTGACTTTCTGACTTGCATCCAGCATATAGGAAATTGTAGTCAAATGTAGAACTCAACCAGTTCACACCGGAAATGTTTGCAGCTTCTTCAGTGTTACTGTTAAGGTTTACATATAATACTCTGGGTCTATTGCACTCTCTTACAACTGATCATTTTGTGAGATCATCGTGGTTTTGTTTACTAAAGGACGCATTACGCAAAAGAGTAAATGCCTTCCGATGATACCTAGACATTATGTAGATTAATTAATTTTATGGTGTGTCCACAAAGGCAATCAAAGAGTAATTTTTTTCAGTTGAATAAACTACAGTATGTGTCACATTAAAGGTGGAAAATTTAGTTTTTTCCTCTAACATCTGGAATTTTAACAGGCGTGTGTACACTGAACACTGTCATCATATTAGGTCTTAACATTGCTGTAAACAACAGCTTAGAAACATTGTGATCACACTGTGTAGCATCATTGAGCTGTATCATTATCTGGCTAATTTCTCATTGCCTTACCATTCTGTCTCCGAAGCATGTGGTCAACAAAATGAAGAAGCCCTGGAATTGAAAGAGAGTGTACTTGTATGGCAAATACTTCAGCTTGTTTTATGTGTTACACTGAATAAAATATTTCTGACTGTACCTGGAATCCATTGAGTATGGTGAAGATGTATTCGAATGCATATGCTGCGGCTCCGCTTGTAAGATCAAACATCAAAATGGCAAATCCAAAGATCCACGTCACACCAAAAATCGGGGTCAGTAGGATAATGGATCTCACAACAGTTTTGGCTGCTGCTTTTTCCTTTTCTGGGGAAATCTCAGTTTTTTGGTGTATTTCTGAGTGGTGGCTAACGAGCTTCATGATGACCACAAGCATTGAGAAAACATTAATGAAAACAATTGCTCCAACTGGAATGATAAACGTATAAAAAGTGCCTTTAAAAAGTCCGCCGTAAACCAGCCAGCAGGTCTTCCTCAAGTAATATACCCCCTCAGCTCCACCGTTGCAGGTAAGAAATGTGACAAAGACGATGATAAAGGGGACGGCATAGCCTACAATCAATGAGAACCTCAGATAGTTTGCCTTGCTCACCTTGTGGAACAAAAACACTGCCTGATGAAGAAGTGTGGCACTCAAACAAAATGTCCAAAAGAACATAGCCAGGTAGCAGAAATGCTTCAGCACCGCAGAGGTTCGACACCAGAGGTCTGAAATCTCCTCTGGGTTGGAGGAAGATGCCAAAAAGCAGAGGTTACCGATCAGCAAACACAGACAAATGTTCACATGGGCAGTGTGGCGTAAATATAATGTACTCGTCTTGACTACGTCGCTCCAGACTATCAGTTCTATCACAAGAGTAACAACGAGTGACAACACTGATACTGACAGAGCTACATAAGTCACATAAGTTAAACCAGGGACTTCCAGGGGCTCCTTGGACAGGAGCAATGCAAATGAGGAAAGATGCTTACAGACGCAGCGGCCCTCATTTGAGGGACCCGCCCAGTCACATCCCTCTGTTGAAAACTCATGTTTGTCAGTGTCCCAAAATACACATTTTAGTAAAACATTACGAGGTCTTGGGTTGATCATTTCAAAGTCTAGGGTAATGTCACTAATGATATTGTTGTCTACAGTTGTGGAAACAATGATACTGTTGACCTCTGATTTATTGTCATTATGGGGCAAATATTTATCCAGTTGTTTGAATGCAACTGTTTTCACATTCACTCCACCTGGAAGAGAAACTGTAACATTGAAAACTTTGATGTTGCAATCGGTGCCATTGCACACATACACTTGCAGATTTTCCTTCCTAGTCCCCGATGTCATATTTGATTTTTTAATTAAATTCTCAACAGAAAGCATGAATCTCTCAGCCATTGAGGAGTTCCCAGTGGAATCTTTATTCCACGAGTCTTCGAGACTTGTATTCAGTAAATGACTGGATGAGAATAGAAAATTCTGAAAAAATAAAAGCAGAATTATAGGTCATTTTCTCGAAGATGGTTGTGACGTGTAATAAGTATTACTTACCAACCTATTTTGATGTCATTTTTTGGCATTAGGAATTTGAAGTTTAGTGAAAAAATCTTTAAGTCAATAAAGATGCATAAATTATCTGCATTACTACATTGAAAAAAGGATATTTTTAGGACAAAAAATTGTTTTGTGACATTTAACTTTTTTGCAAAAAGCTTTGAGTTGGCTGAAAGCTCTTAGTTGGAAACTGCTTTGTTAGACATCGTGGTTTCTTTTAACCGTAACACTGTTTAATACATCAGGGATGTTGTAATGAAATAAACCTTTTAACGAAGTCATGAAAGCATAGCGATTATGTCTTAATTCATAAAAATCAAGATGCTTTGATACTCACTTCTATTGCTGTCTCATTTGTAATAGAACTTAAATTTTGTAACTTTTCATTCATGGTGCTAAGTACTGCAACCGATGTATTTATGTTGGCATAACCAGGTAATTTTGATGTCTTTGTGACCTTTGCAAAGCGCTCAAATACTATTGCAGCATTTGTAGCCAGTACACCAAGTCCAATGTTACTAATCTGAAAGAATAAAAAATATGAAAGTTATTATTGTGTTTTCTACAGCAGCTTCTTAAATCAGGAAGCTGAAGTACATTATTATACCTCAAGTGTACACTTGTTATAGTAACAATTCCTATTTATTGTAATTCCATGAAAATAAAAAAGTTGAAAGAATATTTAAGTACAACTGTACAACAAAAGGCAGTTTAGTTACTGTACTACTCATTTCTGTGAAATGATAGAAAGTTAATCTGATAGTAAAGTTCACATACTTCAGCATTTTCCAGCACACTCGCGAGGTCCTGTTCAACACATCCTGAAACCTCTTCACCCCATACCCCAACCCGGCCACTGACCCTGAAAGTATAGAATGAACATTAATGAAACTAATCAGCACAAAAATTAAATGTTATAGAAATGTTTCATGAGTTAATTAAACCATGAATTGTGCTTTTCAAACTTAGAGGAAATAAATGTTATCTGATAGTGAAGAGTTCAAAACTCACCCAGGCAAACACTCTCGCTTTCTTGTTCCAGCTTTATCCTTGCATTTTATTTCTGCAAAAAAGTTGACCTTGGTGTCTCCCCATTCACCTTCCGCTGAACAATATTGGTTGTCAGCTGTTCAGTACAAAGAGAAAAAATCTAAGCTGTATTAAGGCTGAGATATTATGGGACTGCAGCTCATCTACACTGCTGCTTCTGGTTGCTGAAGTAGATTTTGGTAATTTTACGGGCAAGTTCAAAGTTGCTAATGGAAACATTGACATCTGCATATTCATAAAGCTCGTGAGCCCTTTAAAAGCTCCAGGCACACGGCAGCACAAGCTGTGGAGTTGATAAATCACAGGGGACCAACACCAGCTGGATTATATGGCTCTTCACTCTTCCTCCAAATTCCAAAATCTTGTATTTCAAATTAAATGTAAAATTTACTTTGACTTGAAAGGAGGACTTTGGATCACTGAAAAACACTCCAGTTTATTTCCTGCAGGTTCAGCATTTGCTGAAATTATGACGTGCGACAGCTACAGCATTGGATATGTGCTGTGTCTCTTAAAGCTTCGACTTCAGCTGCTGTGCATGCTTTAGCTCTTTACCAGAATCTCTTGATTCTGGTAAACGTATAGATATTTATGTGGGCTTTTTTCCTCTACTTAACTTTAACATAGCGTGTGTGGAGACAACACTCTATGGACAGTGAGCTTCTTTAGCAATTATCTTTTTCAGCTTAGTCTCCTTGTGTAGGGTGTCACTGACAGCTGGACAACTGTCACCCAGCAGCCTTCTTCTTGACTGTCCAGACTGTGATGTGTTCCAAACATTTATTTTATTAAACTTATATAATGTTATTTCCAGAAGACCAGATTTCTTGAGCTTCACTCTCTGAGACGTAATCATCAGAATTAAGGATGCTAAACACTTGAAATATATCAAGTAAAGGCAAATGTTCACACTTTTTAGATTATAGTACAGAAATAAACTACATTTTTGTGATATTCTGATTTACTCTCAAAGTACTTCTCTATCAGTTACATGACTGGTCAGAAGTGATTATATTGAATTGAATGTGCCCAAACGTTTGATTCCACTTGGATTCCCACCGTTTCAGAAGTTAAATGTATCACACTTTATGTAGTGTGATAAAGTGTAGCACTTTATCACACTACATTCAGTCATTCACCCACTGACATGCTGATGGTGGCAAGTTACTGGATGGAAGCATTGCTGGTTCCACCGGCCCCTCTGGCCACCACTAGCAGGCAAGGAGGGTAAAATGTCTTGCCCAAGGACTCAACAACAGAGGCAGAATTGAATCGGCAATCCACTGATTGAGAGATGAACTTCTACCTCTGTCTCCACCAAATTCAAACAATGCCTTTTCAGTGCAAAAAACCCCATACAATTCATTGTGTCAAAGAAAAAAAATGCATCATTATCTTAAACTGATACGTACGATAAATGACTTCGATCAACTTAGATGCATTTTTGGCTTGGTTGCACTCATTAGTAAATTCGCAAAATACCAATGGAGAACCTGAAGAATCCGCCTGGCCTTTCTTACAGTCAACTAATTTTTGAGCTGAATAAATCAGTTTGCCGTTGTCTGTGAAAGTGACATAAGCAGGAGAAGTATTACAAGAATAAATTCATTCAGAAGATGGTCCAAAGAGCGAACATGAATAACACTAGCAAAATGTTCCTACCTGTAGTCATGGGTTGAATAGTCGCACCTTCTTGCCACCTCACAGTGTATTTTTCGGTGGTATTCTTTATCTCACAATTCACTTTCACAAGAAAAACACTCTCTTCCGTCTTACACAAGGGAAATGCCGGATCTGCGGAAATGTCGATCTTTGGTATGAGGCATACATCCAATGTAGCATTGGCTTTATGGTGTATGGTTATTTGGTCTTCTTTTTCAACAAAAAGACATATGTACTCTCCTGAGGAAGGAACGACACGGAGGCTTCATACAGAGGCAAAAGGTATAAAACACATTTCAAGAGAATAGACCACCATTATGTGATAAATGCTCAGTCAACAGACTAATTTTCTTTTCCTAACGGTGAACACTGTGGTGGTTCCCAGGGAAGTAGCTGTGCTTTATATTTCTGCTGTAAAAATGGCGAACACACCCCAGTTGGATCTTTGCCCCACCACACACGAGCAAAGGTGATGAGAATTATAACATAAACTGAAATAATTGTGAACATTCTCATTTAAGAAGTATATTATTGAAATGTACACATGTATTCTTTATGATTTATTACTTTAGAAAATCCTGCTTATGGCAATAACAACACATATTGTGTTGGACTTAGTCCAGAACTTCCCAAAGCTGGGGTTTGAGTTGTGATCCAACAAGTATTGGCTCTGGAGATCTTCTACAAAAATGTTACTAAATTGAAAAAAATATATAATAATTGATTAAGCTAATTTGTGTTGTCACTGAAGCACTATTTTCACACTCATAAAATATTCTGACTCAGAAGTTAAAAGATTTCATAACCACTGCATTAGTCTATAAAGCTGCATGATGTTTTTTACATGCTGAATAAGAGGGCTGAATCCTTTTGCACACAGCAATCAAATATATTTCTGTTTGTGGTTGTAATGTGAAAAAATATAGAAAGGCTTCAGGGGTTTGAATACTTTTGCAAGCCACTGTAAAAGTGCGCTTCTGGGGTTTGTAGTTCAGACATGAAAGAGGCTGGTCCTCCTCGTCATTTAACTCTGAAGGAGCTGCAGAAATCCACTGCTCAGATTAGATTTCTGACAGTTCACTCCTCAAATCTGGAGTTTTTGAAGGAAAAACAGAATACATTTATTGTCCTTTTGGCAGTTTGCCACAAGTCAAGCAGGAGGACCAAACAAGCTTGATCTCACTGGGCAGGTGACACCAAGTGTGAAAAACACTTTTAATGGAATAATGGGAAAAGCTAGAACGGAGCTGAAATGTTTTACATTAAAGCATATTCATCTGTTAGAATTGGGGATGCATGATAGTTATTGGACCGATAAAATTTAAATTTAATAATTTTAAATTTAATACATTTAAAATTTTAATAAATTTTGATAAAAAATTAAAATTTCTTTTAATAAAAAGAAATTAAATTCTTATCTGTCCAATATCATAACGAATAGCATTGATAAAATGTTCTGTTGCGTATGGTTTTTGTTTGTGTTGTTTTTCGAGCACTTATGCTAATGCATGAGACCTGCATGTGTAATTGGAGAAAACATTTTTCTGACTGCAAATAAATCATTTTAAAATTCCTTTTTGACAGAAAATAATAGTTAAAAATAATAATAAATCAATTACCCCAGAGTGTGACACGCAAACAGCAGAAATGTAAACATAAAAGGTCCGAATGACTCCCAAGTTGGAACTTCCAACAGCGTGTGAATGCAGCCCAGGTAAACAAGAGAACATAACAGCCTATAGTTCGGAGGCTCTTTTAAGGTTTTGGAAGAAAACGATACGCTGATCTGATACGATACATTCAACAAATGTTGAGACGGTTCGGCGAGGACAAAAACAGCACGACCGTTAACACGTCAAATTAGATCAGTCAACGTAAACACAAACCATTGCTTTGGTGGAGAATTCAAAGTGTTCGCGATGCCCAGGATGCTAAAGACATTAACAATAAGCCGGTCTTCAGTAAGCCACCAGGACTCAAATCCATTAGTGAAGCTTTTGACAAAACAAGGCATTTGGAATTAGAAAACGATTGGTTATTGGCATTGTTTTTTTTTAAAGTTATTGCATCTGTATCTGTATTTAGAATCGTGTAGTCAAAGTCCAAAGCTAAATACAATTAATGAATTATGTTTACAGATGGTACCCATCCAGTCTGACTAGGCTTGAATTATTTTGAAAGGATGACTGAGCAAAATGACATGACAAAATGGTTTGTGAACATTTTGCAAGGTATTGTGGGCCAAATGACCTAAAATGTTGTGGCTGTAACAAACTTACCTTGCCAGAGTTCGTTAACACGTAGAACCGTGACTGTACTTTCATCTGTTTTAATTTCTACTGTTGAGATGCTGCCATTAGTTATGAGAAACTCTCCATCTTCTCTTTTCAGACCCCATTGTGGTTGGGCATCAAGCTTTTTCTCAGTTTTACAAATAACAGCAGTGCTGCTGTCATACAGCACTGATTCCTCTGATATTTCTAAATTGACAATGCCTGTGAATTTAAAAAGGTTACAACTTTAGAAAGTTTACACAGGAGTTTATGATCTTAAAAAACAAGGTTGCACCATAAGTGAAAAACTTTTTTTTCCTCTAAAAGGCAACTGAAAAAATCCCAAACAAACTAGTCTGTTAAATGAAATTCTTAAAATTTTCTTAAAGCTGTAATAAGGAGGTAGCATTAGCATCACCCTGTAAAGTGATAGCTTCTTAAAACACCTTTGCATTTATTTCAGAATTACTGTCAATTTTAGAGAACCTTATTAGCCTGATAGAGGCTTAGCAGGAAGGAAACTGGTCAAGCTGTAGGGTGTCGATAAAATAGATGCAATAAAGTAATAATAATTTCAGGGTGTGCATACTTGTGCAACCTTTCTTTTGTGGAATTTATTTTTACATTTTATTTAGCATAATTAATATTGTATGAAAAGTTGAAGAGGTTTCTTAAATGACATTACTATCTTTTTTTTTTCCACCATAGTAAAATTACATTTTAACTTTGGTGTGAAAATCCTAAAAAAAATAAATAAATAAATAAATAAATAATTAATTGAAGCAAGTCATTGAAGAAACGAAACAGGATGTAAATGTACTGTGAAATGTAACTCTAATATGAATCCAACTGGTGAAATATATAGTAGTTACCTTTTGTCTCCAAAGTCATACTGCCTTTTAGAGTCTCTGTCAGGTTTATAGATTTATTAAACAAGTCTTTTGAATTGACGTCAGAGACGATCTTCATTGCAAAATCAACAATAATGCTCCCGACACTTTAGCGAAAAACAAAATCAAATAATTATTTTAAACATTTAAAAAAATAATGGATGTGTGCATATTTTTTTATTATTAGAAAATAAAGTACCTGAATTGCATTATTGCTAGACTGTCAAATCCTCTTATTTTACTGTATTCGGTTTTCATCTAAAAGACATTATCTGCATTATTTATGTATTTCTAAATGTATCAAGTAATTATATTTGATAATTATTTTAATTATGGAAATGATTCTACCTTTTTTAACAGTTTCGCATGACAGTCCTTATATGTGGATGAGGCCTCATCTGTCAGACAGTTGCTGTACTCAGTTCCCTCCAGTTTGAATCTCCCTGTGATATCAACTGTTACGAACAAAATGCAGAAGGTTAATGAGTATCAACCCTTTCTCCAAAGAGCATACATAGTTTAAAATGTTTGGTTGAACAAACAGTAAAAGTCCACATGCCTGTAGTCTTTAAAGTGCACACTGAATTAGACTCAGCCTTGAGGGTGCAGTTTTTGTCATTACAACCTAACCCCTTGAGACGAACTTCATCACTCCATTTGTGGCCAGGTTTGCATGTACATGTTTTGTTATCGTTACTGTTGTCGTTTATCTTACATTCTTATTGGGGGTGAAAGAAACACACAATCAGAAAACAAACAAACAACAAAAACAGAAGAAACAAAGTTTTATCGACTTGGTTTTCTGGAACTGACGAATCTAAAAGTGCAGTACTTGGAATCTTCCCTTGTTTCTTTCTTACCTGTTGTCATTGTGACCTCCTTGATGCTCACGTTCTTATCTTCCACAACAAAGTTCAGCTTCGAAACGATTATGTAAATTGCACTTGTGTCTATTGTCAGTTTGGCATAATACATCTGCGTTGAGTTCTCTGAAATTTTCAACGAGAAACTGAAACGTTAATTGATGCTTCTTTTATGAAGAATATGTTTTTTTACATATTTGTTAAAACAGTCACTATGTCATGAAATTATGAGACAGATAATCTGTGAAAAGATCAATCTCCTCCACCTCCTCCATGAGCTACTACTGACCTCTAAAGAAATGCACAGCTCCCGACCAAAAAAATCAGCCAATCAGAACCAGGAGGAGGGTCCTAGCGCTGTCACTCAACTTCATGTGCTTGCTAATAAAAATGTATGACATTGTGATTGACAGCGGTAAGACCCGCCTCCTGGCTCTGGTTATTTCTAGTTAGCACTGGAAGCACTGGGAGTAGTCAGAGGAGCTTAATTTTTTTCAGATTATCTGCATCATACTATTCTGCCACAACATGGTGACACTTTTAGCAAATATGTACAAAATAATTTTTATACAAGTTTCATACTGCAGCTTTAAAGCAAAAAGCACCCACTGATGGTAACCTGTGAAGCCTTTACCATCATTATCAGTGAGACAGGAGCTTTAAAGAAATGCTCTTTACCTGTTGCAGAGGCCTGCAAAGAAAAAAAAACAAAACATAATTTTATTAATCTGGTGTTTTCATTTTAAATTTTAGGATCTTTTTTGGATTATGACAAACCTGACTGTTTAGACTCGGTATGCAGAGAAATATGAAGACCCACATCTTGATCCTGCAATATATATATAAATATATATGTATTACCAAAGTCCATTCATTCATTTTCTAACACCCTTGTCCCTAGTGAGGTCGGGAGGTGCTGGTGCTTATCTCCAGCTAACATTCTGGGCGAGAGGCGGGGTCACCCTGGACAGGTCGCCAGTCTGTCGCAGGGCAACACAGAACTTACTGGAGGGACTTGTGTGAAAGCTCTGACTTAGAAACAACTCAGGTTTTCCCAGGATGGGCTGTGGCAGGGATGTCTGCCTTACAGTTGTGGATCTGTAATCCTATGTCCCAATTTTATTTGTAATCCAAATGCCTCATTCAAAAAAACAACAACAAAAAAAAAAAATTCTAAATAAATATTGTAGAAAGTTGCAAAAGTGACCACAGATATGGCTGAACTGATCAAGATTTAAAATAATTGACCACAGTTTTATGTCAATAGGATGACTGGGTGTGACGCACAGGAACATTGCGGGCCATAAATAATAACATATAAAATTAAAACCCACTTTTTACATCTAATTTCTGTATTTAAAGAGTTCAACCGATAAAGTTAATAAAATAGTAAATGCTATATTATTTCTGTCTCGTTTTTATGAAAACTGTAAAACTGCAACGCTATTACAAAACTTTTGTATAAAAGATTGTGGTCCTTAAATGTCCCTATTTAGCAAAAACACACATAAGTACAATATTTAACAACTATAGTTATTTATTACATGTCTTCTTGTAGACATGTTTTATAAATTTGAATTTGTTTTTTATGGATCATAAGGAGCATTGCTTACAGATAAACACATGAAACAGGTCACGTCGGCTTCGTCAGGACAAAAAAACTGCGATAAAAATCTACGACACTCATCAGACACATCCTGTACTTGAATCGCTGATGCTGCGTCCGTGCTACACAAATTGTGTACTTTTTAAAATTCAGAGTGCACAAATGAAAACGCCTCTTTTTTTAATGTTAAAATGATCAAGGAAAAAAAAAAAGATTCCAACAATAATGACATACTGACGTTTACGGCGTTAGAGGCAAGAGGCTTTGTGTTATGTTTTAAAAAAAATCTAAAATATGCACTGAGTGCATCATCAAAACTACTGACGTGTTAATTGCTTTCATCATTAAAAACATAAAAACCTATGACAGTCAATGGTAAAATAATTGCGTTAATATTTCTTATAAAAAAAAGAAAATGCAAAGATGAGTTTACCTGTGTTTTCTTGAAGCACATCAATGAACCTTCACAGCAGCAAACTGGCCGAAAACAGCAGCCGTTCAGTGAGAAAGCCCGTTTTCACACCCGGGTTTATTGCAGACATGCAAACAAAAATGGCCCCAGCCACACTTTAATTTGACTGTCAAATCAAATTACAGTCCATTCTTTGTTTTATCATGCCATCTTGATGGATCTCTAGCTGTTATGAAATAAAGTATTATATTTCATGTATTTTTCCCTCCTTTTAAAAAAAAAAAAAGACAGAAAGTTATTTGACTCATTTAAAGAGCTGATATATAGCTGGTATTAAATACTCTAAAATGTAAGCAGATTTGTTTGCACCATAAAACATTTAAAATCTGAAATTAAAGACTGTTTTGTGTTTCCTACAGTCCTCTCTATGCCAAATCTAGACTTTAATGTAAGGTATTTAAATTGTGCCGAGGACGCTTTACATGTGTCCGCTCTGTTTACAATGTTGCCTTCAGGCATACGATACAGAACAATCAGAACAAGAACCAACCGTTTTAGAGACAGTTTTTACCCGAAAGCAATACCAAAACTAAATGCCAATCAAAAAATAACCATTAGCTATTTGTTGTTGTTTGTTGCCATATGTTGTGTGTGTAAATTGTGAGATAGTTTGTTAAGTGTATGCACTGACTGATGGAAATTTTAAGTTTCGTTGTTCCTGTGACAATGACAATAAAGACTTTTATTTTATCTTTATCTTATCTTAAGAGTACTTACATCCGGTTATCTCCCTTTGCAACAACACAGGAAAACTATTTTAATTTATTTTTCATAGAACTATGAATCTGGGTTTAGGTTGAATGAATCCCAAGCATCGAAAATTCTACTTCATAATGTTAAATTCTCTACATCCTCATATTTTAAAGCAGACAAACAAATGGATTTAATATTCCTTGAGAATAGAATAGAATAGAATAGAATTCAACTTTATTGTCATTGCACTGTCACAAGTACAAAGCAACGAAATGTAGTTCAAATGTAGCCATTTAATTTACCTCCAAATAAGAATCTGAAAATCAGACTTTCTCGCACTGTCCTTAGCCCGACATAAGACGAAGAAATGGGAGTTCATTTTCAGTCATATTTTCTCCTTTGTTACTCATTTAAAATGTCAGAGTATCAAACTATATATTTAGTTGGCAGAATAAATATTTTAGTTTACAAACGATCTAAAATTAGCTAGCTAGCTATATATTTAGCCTCAAACCTAATATTTAGTTAGCTTACCAACTAGCTAAGTAACAGTTTAATTAACTAGCTTGTTAATAAAACAATTAATTTAATTCAATTAACAGCCTCAAAATAAATATTTACCTAGTAGGCTAAATATTTAGTTTGAAGCTAAATATTTAGCTTACAAAGTGAATATTTAGTTTCGGTATGCAAATTCACGTACTCATAATAACCGTCCCTTCTTGTGAACCTTTCAATAAATCCCTACCGGCGGGACTGCCTGACATTGAACTCCTGTATTGTTGCTCATGTCATCTCCTCGTCGTTGTTTCTTTCCATTTCAGCTTAAAACATCGGATGAGCCGTTTTACTGGCTCCAAACGTTTACAGCCAAGATGCAGGTTTTATTTTGATAGTCCACTTCCGGGATTGAATTTGCACATTAGCTAACTATTTAGCTTTGAGCTAACTATCCAGCTTCCTTATTAAATGTTTAGTTTGAAATTGTGACATTTATAAATGAGCTAATATGGAGTGAAAATACTTTGGAAAAATTAACCCTTTTTTTTCTTTTTTTTTTTTTACATAAAATAAATTTAATTACTTTAAATTAAATGTAAGGTTTGTTCAGATTGTCAATGCTAACAGCACGCAGAAAACGGAAACACTTTATTTTTGTTCCAGCTTGCTGGGGGTTCACGTTGACCACACAGGTTTCAAAATCAAACAATATCAGAAAAAATGTACAACTGTTAATTCTGAGTCGCATTAATCTGGGTTCTGTCGCCTTTAAAAAAAATTCTCATATGAGAATGTTCCAGCAAAAACTTTGAATACACAGGCTAATTTGAATAAAAGAGGATTTATTTCAACCACACCCGTAATATGGATCAGTGTGCCAATTTGGAGAGAATCTGAAAGTTGAATTGTAAAAAGAAACTCCAAAGAAGTCTGAAAACAGCGCTTCTGTATAGCTGTACAAACAGCGAACACTCAGTTTCCTATTTATTGTGACTATACTCCATATACCTCATATACCAGTTACATATTTTACAGTCTTCTTTTAAACATTTGACAATGTTTAAGTCCCTGTTCTAAACTGAACTCTGCTGTTCTTCTGTAGTTTGTTTCCATAGGACCTGGTCCACATCTAAAGTACTGTAGTCGGGTACTCTCTATGCTAAAGTTAAAAATATTTAGTTATAAGGACACATTTTCCAATGACATCATCACATATCAGTTACCAGACTCAGAAAGGTGACAAAGGTTGATTCAAGTAGCACTTACTTTATTAAGATATTAAAATTCTAACACTTTAGTGTCAAACGTTAACCTTGAAGGTGAAACAGATTACTCAGAAATTTGCACCATCCGTGATCTTACTGGGTTTAACCAAACGTCTGAGGGATCTTTATATTGAATCCTGTCGCTGGATCGTTTCCAGTTTGCACAACATCCAACGTTTTTGTTTGGCATTGATCAAAGTTAGTCAGTTTATCTGTTATCTCACTTTAAACCGAAAAGATCAAAAAAATATTTTTCATTCATCCATTTTGACATGCCTTCTATTTTAATAGTTTGTTTTGGTTTTAAATAAAGATGGCAATGCAGCTTTGTATAATTTTGCAGTAGTTCAAAGTTTATGCTTTCTTGTCATCTTTAACTGCCTGAACGTGTCAACCTCTCACAGGTTTGGTGTTTATTTGCATTTCTCGATAGTCTTTGCAGTGCCTTGTGCAAACTGTTGCAGAGCAGCAAATACAGCGGTTTTGTATATCAGTACCATCAGTACACAGCAAACATGTTTGACAAAAACACAGCTCATTTTACACAAAGTAACATTTAGGCTAAATTAATGGAAGGGACGTTTGTCAGTTAAGTGATGCAAAAAAAAACTTAACTGCACACACTCAACATCAGTGTGTACACTGAAACATTTCTGGTTCATGACGTGTGAAAAAAGTGTTTGTAAGATTTCAGAATTTTGCTTAGTTCATAACTTCATAAACTTTGACCTTTTCTCCGACGGTCTGTTTAACAGCTACAGTCTCAGATCAACTCAGCCCTAAAGGACTGTCAGCAGCAGAAACAGCAACATTATACCCATCAAGGAAAATATACTACATTTGCTTTGCGTTTTTTCTGCATGATGGCAATGATATAGTAGGATCCAATTAAATTCTTGATTCATATGGGTTGTTGCTATGTTGTTGTATGGTGTTTTAAAGATCTTGTTCAATGTGCCCTTTTTTAACTTAGAGCACCTGTCCCTCCAAAGGTCTCTGCACGGCCCCGCTTTGAAACATTACTTCATAGAATTTCATTGTGTATACTGTATTTGCATTACCGATGTGAGGAAACATAGGTCCCTTTACAGTGCAGTTGTGTAAAAAGGTTCAAGCAGCATAAATCAAAATGCTGAAGTCCCTCGTACTGAATGGACTAAAGACTCTTAAGTCTTGTGGCTTGGTGCTCCACAGAATGAGATCACAAAGAGTATTGTGTAAGTAATAAAAATATATAATTGAAAAAATGAGACACTTTTTATTACAATTCTTTAGTCTGATATAGAAATGAGGTTTTACAGTTTTAATTTCAGGACACAGTCTTAGAAGTGGTAATTGGGGTGCCAAGTCTCACAGCTTCAGTAGAAAAGATGCAACAAATAATCGCCCAAAGACTTGAATCAGCTAGTTTGACGTGGATAGTCTCTGATCAATTACATATCCGAAATTAGTTGAACATTTTTGCTCTATAAACACATCAGCTTATTTTGAATTAACAGAAAACTCTGTCGAAGATTAGGCATATATGCAACAATGCATAAATGGAGATAACCTTGTGCCGCAATTCATTTTCCACAGAATTTCATTGAAAACTAGCACCCTGATAAAAAAAAAAAAAAGAGAGAGAGACTCCAGCACAATTTTTTTGGCTCTGGTGTTACAGTCGACTGTAAAGAGAATAAAAAATTGTGATCAGCTTTTAAATAAAACCTGAAATCCGATCTATGACAGTCGTGTTTCTCAAATATTCAAATACATTTTCTTTTTTAAAAAAAGGATCAACTTGCTCATCAGCTCATTAGTCTTTGATTTTTATCATAGTGCACTTTCACAAGTGTAAAGACAATCTATTAAAACATTCAAGCAACTGACTGAAACGGAAACATACTGTTGCATTCTACAAAACCGTCTCCGCTGCAAATCACTCAATCAAACAAAAAAAATTAAAAATCTGTCTGGAGCTGCTGCTGCTGCGGCCCGTAGTGCAAACCTGATAAAAATCCGTCACCCCGAAGGAAAGGCATCACAATGACAAATGCAAATGCAGAGCTCCGCTCCAAGTGCTTTACAGTCCGAGAGATTTCCGTCCTCTTGCGTGGACGACGTCGACGTCACACCGCGGTTTCGTACTCAATAACATGGGAGTCGCCGTCAGGCAGCAAACACTCCGGCTGCTGCTGCGATGGTGTGTGTTGCCCCCGGGCGGCTCCGTTTCTTTCTTTGTCTGAATGTGGCCCTTGTGGGGATGGGATCTTAGGACAACACGGAAAAAGTTATATTAATGCTGAGAGAGACACATGGAATTGATTTAGACGTGTTACGTTTCAGAACCATTATTATCCAGTTATTATTCTTATTATCTAGTCAATATGTCTTGTGAAATTACCTCAAATATGACTACAAGAGAACGTGGTGCAGAAGAGGTAACGGCTGAAAAGGCCTTGTTGGTATGAGGAGTTTCTGCCGAAATGATGCGTTTGCATTTTGTCTGACGTGGCGCCCAATATGGTAAACCGTCTAAAACGGACGGCGGAGTCCGGCGAAAACAGGCGCGTAAATTCCGTGACGTGATAGGGAAAGGGATAAGTAAAAATTAGCCAATAGACAGTCTAAAATCAAACGAATGGAAGTATGTCAAAGATCAGGATCCGCACAAAGTAAAACATTTAGATAAATGGATAACAAGTTATAAATTTGACGGCCGTCTAAATTAATGTTTTGATTGTTTACTCTATGTTACATGACTTTGTGTTTTTATGTTTGTTATGATGTAAAGCACTTTAAAATGCCTTGCTGCTGAAATGTGCTATACAAATAAAATCTGATTGATTTGATTAAATTTACCTGAGGAGTTTCGGCTGCAGCTCTAAGTTTTTGTACTTCTGTAAGTTCTCGGACGAGCATCATCATGCAGCAAATTAATTTCTACGTCTGACCTTGGATAAAACTGACATGGACTTCAATCCCCGGAAGGATAGGAACCCATTCTACATGCAGGGCTGGAACTAACAATAATTTTAGTAATTATCTGTTCCATCGATTATTCTGACAATTAATCGATTGATTAACTGGATAAATAAAATTTGCCACAATCAGAAGCCTTTTCATACAATATTTGAAATATATTAAAGGTTGCAAATAAACAGCTAATTCAATTTCTTTTTAAATATATATGTGTATATATCCATACATTTTCCCCAAGACGAAATAAGATAGTATTCCTTTATGATTGACCATTTACAGCCCTTTCTGCTTGACTTAATATCACTATAGTGTAGATGTGATCTGATTAATTTATGGATAAATCGATTAATAAATGGATAACCAAAGGTGACAATAGAAGATATTTTTAACAGTATTTGAACAGGATAAAGCTAAAACTATGATACTTGACTTCCGGGTAGAGCATATTTATAGACAAAGAACATTTTTATACATTTTTCTGTACAAGTTTAGCTCATTTAAAATCTGAGGGTGTTGTTCTTTAAGCAAATTAAAGTACCGATTCATGGATCATTAAATTTGTTGAGGATTATTTCAATAATCGATTAATCACGATTAATAGTTTCAGCCCTACTTACATATTTTCCCTTTATGAAATGACAGACTTGTAATTGTTTTTTAAATTTTCCTACAATCTTTATCCAGGTTGATGGAAGGCATCAGTTGTTCTAGTCATTGCTGATCTCTTTCCATCCTGATGTTGTTTTGACACAAAGGGTCACACTGATTGATAAAGGTCAAATAATCAATTGTATTTTGTTAATAACAGCAACTGGTTGCTACCTGACTTCTTAAATCCAAGGAAAGTGCCGAGGGTGTACTTTCTTTCCATCATTAATAGTCGTTGAAAGGTTTTTGCCTGACTTGGTGTTTGTTTTTGTCGGAAACTTTAACCTTTACTTACAGCCGGTCTCAGAGGAGTCACGCAGCAGACCTTCTTCTTCATGTGCTCGGGCAGAAAAAAAAGCATTTTTCCCAGTAAGGGATAGACCGTTCCAGGTGTCGCCTCCCCTTCTTTCATTGGGCCTTGGCAAAAGCACAAACGTTTCAAAGTTTAATGTGAGGAAACGGTTTACACTGAAGTGAGGCGGCACGGGTAAATGTCACAGTTCTGCACACCTGTGAGAAAGCTGACGGTCAGCCCGACGAGGATGACTATTAGGCAGCTGAAGCCGGCGTACCACATGTAGGACAGAGAATAAAACCTGTGCAGCCCTGTGGACCGGCTGAAGAACAAAGAGTTCATTTAGTCGCGAGATAAAAAGTCGCCAGTAACATTCGCCGTTAACGGCAGCGGTCCGACCTCGTTGCGTTGCTGATCGCCGTCTGAAAGGCGGCGGTCGTGTTGACGTGGCAGCTGGGCGGCAGCCGCTTAGCACCAGAGCTGCGGGTGACGATGCTGCCGATGCCGACCCAGAATGCCCCGACCAGACCTGCGCCCAGACCGGCCACCGCACCCTGGAAAAGAAGGACAGAAACTCTATGTGAACAACTGAATAAAGTTCTTCTATTTGTGTTTCCCTGGAATAATTGCTGACATGAATAAAGTAATTTAATAAATTAAATATCTTTTTACATTGATGTACCACTATTCAAATAAAAGCTGATTTGTTTTGACTTTGAGAATAAGTCTTAAGCAAACAACTGTTATCCTCAAGTTGTGCCTATGTGGCCACATAAAGAACAACATCAGGCCGAATTTGGCCCGTGGGCCTCGAGTTTGACACATGCAGTATAGCGGGACACGGGAAACAAGAAGAAAAAGGTCGCCCTGAACACATCATCCACTGTACAACGACGAGGTGCTGCTAATAGATTGAATAAATACACATAAAAGCTCAAAAACAAAGATATTTATTGTTTTTAAACTTGTTATTCAACCATCAGGCCGGTGCAAAGAGCTATTACTATGAAATATTGTTTTTCTTTGCTTCTGCATGATAACAATAAAGGTATTCTGATTCTGATATCCATTCGGCCTCTAAGTGTTTCAGGAACATCTGATCATTCATGGAACTTGTCAGAGAAAAATCTTTCTTTAAAAATATGAAGTGTGGACACCAACTTTAGTGCTGACATACTTATATTGTTTAGAAGCTCACGAATAAACATGCAAAACCAGGTCAAATGAATGTCGGCTTACGATGGAGTTGGCCCACGGAAAGAACATCCCGAGGCAAAACAGGCCGAGAATGGGCCCGCCAACCATCCCGAAGATTTTTAAAGCTACCTGCAACACAAAACACGAGTGCTAATCCACACAAAGTTACTGAGAAATAATCCGATCAAACACTGAGCTCACCAGTAAGACTGAGTCGCCCAGGAGGTGAGTCAGGTAGGCCATGGCCAAGCAGAGCAGCCCGTAGGACGTCGCTGAAGGCAGAGCCACATCATCAACCGTTAGAAAGTAAAACTAAAACTTCACCTTAGAGAAATTTAAAGCCAAAAGCGGCTCACCTAAAGCTTTGGACAGAAGCGTCGCTCTCTCCTCCGACATGGAAGGGAAATGCGGCTTGATGAGATCTTCCATCGTCACGGTGGCCAGAGAGTTGAAGGCAGACGAGATGGTGCTGAATGGAGAAAGCAAAACATAAACTGTGTTTTCTGTTATTTGCGATGTTAAAAGTTGTGCAAATCCACAACAGCTGAACAGGTTTTCAGGTTTTATTTTATTTTTTTGTGTGTGAAGCAACGTGATCACCTAATATAGTTTTCATTGTGAAGACCATGTCAGGCAAACCGCTAAACTCTGGCACAACACACACTTCCTCTGCTAACATCAAAAATACAGGAAAAACCCGGCGTCTGTGTCGTCTCGTATGTTTCTGTTTCTAATGAAAAACTTTGTAACAAAGGAAGCTGTTGACAAATCCATTCATGTAAATTTCTTGTAAATCAATGGGAAATGAAACTTTTACTTCAGCCTGTGAATGCCACGCAATTCTGCCTTCACACAAAAAATCCCTTTGGCTTCATGTTCCCCATTTTCTTTCATCATCCTTGATGATGATGCCCCAGGTTGTTCAGTTTTAGTTTTAAGACTTCATGACTATTAAGTAATTTTTTTGTATAGAAATTCACATTTCTTTGTTAAAAGTGAATGATCTGGTCCCTTACATGATGAAAGTAATTTTAAAACCTGACATGCTGTGGTGGCTGTCGGTCCACTCAGATGAATGTCTTCTTACAGGTGCAGTATGTAACTTTTATTAAAAAATATATCTTTTTTTACATATTTGTTGAAAATATCACTATCTTTTGACAAGATGCTATGAGACAGATAATCTGTAGGAGAAAATAAAAAAATTACGCTCCTCTGCCTTCTCCTAGCTTAAACTGGAAACAACCACTCAGAGCCAAGAGGAGGGTTTTAGCGCTGTCAATCATCCTCCCCTTAAATCTTGATTAAAGTCAGAATTCTTTTTTTTCAGTCACCCTAATCATCTTCCCTACTTCTCTAATATACTTTGTTATTTATTTTTGCACCTCCACCCGTACAAATTGCTATCGGTCTAAATGTTTTCTATTAATTTGAACAATAAAATCGTTTTTTTAGCTTTGTCTGGAGTAACTGATCCAATTACCAGTGACAAACATAAAAGAAAGCCTAACAGTATGCTAACTTTCTGTTCTAGAAAACGCCTCCTCCTCAACTGGATAACTGAAAACATTTTCTCTGGGAATTTTTGTAATATGGTACTTTACAAATTGATGTATATCACTTTGCATTGTATAGATAATCCACAATCTAAGTGCTACCGCCTTTTGATGTAGTTCTTTTTACATGCAACTAACTGTGACTGTAGCTAAATTAAATCGCAGTTCCTTTGTTTTACAATGAAACAATTTCACATTATTTTCTTATGTGCTTTAGAAATAAAATAGGATTTATAGTTTATTCTTCTCCAAAGGTAAAGTAGCCTTTGCAGCTCTAAGCAAATTTGACTTAATTGTGGGAGTGTTAGATTTTGTTTTTAAACCACGAATAGTGTTTTGCATTTTGGTCTCACCAAAGTTACCATGAGCCTCAAGGCTGCTTCTCTGATTAACACTCTCAGTCGAATGATGTTGGTTTCAAATTTTACTACATTCACCTCTGCAGTTAAAATTCATTAAAGAAGGCTAAAACGTTCAACTCTATGCTGACGATAATGTGAAAATACAAATATTGTGTGTGTGTGTGTTTGTTTTTTCAAAACTCATCCAGAGCTGGAAAGAAAATGCAAAAGAAATTAAAATAAAATAAATAATTTTTAAAAAACTTTTCAAAAGCATGCAAAAAATAAACAAACAAAAAAAAAAAACAACTTGACATTTGCAAAAGTAAGCACACAGCTGCCGATAAGGAGGCCTGATAAGAGAACTCTGCTGATACGGCGGAAAGTCCCGTACCTGAGCGCCGCGCTAAAAAGACAAGCGACAAACAGTCCGGGCAGTCCAGGCAGGCCTTGCAGCATGTCCATCACGAAGTATATCACCATCTGTTTGAGGCAGAGCTGACGTCACTGCTTCCTGGAGGCTTCAGGTTTTTGCATATTTTATTTAGTCAATAGAAACCACAAAACAAATGTGACAACATGACCCCAGTCAACAAACAGACTCCATGAGAAATGCGATGTGAACGTTACTGTTGCACATGCAAATATCCAGGCTGCAGTATTTGCATTTTTTTTTTTTTTTTTTTTGGAGTTTACTGTCAGGTCACATTTTTTATCATTTTAGCTGGAAGTCAGATTCTTTCTATACTACATTCGTAGTAGGGAGGGGGAGCTCACCGCATCTCTGGAAGAGCTGCCCAGCTTCTCGGAAAAGTCCTCTCCACAGTAACGTGCAAACATGACGAGGCCCATGATGCAGCTGAGACCCAGAGCCAGCTGAAGGGAAGGAAACACCATGTAGCACGACCTGCTCACACACACACATACAGCAAAGGTGGAAAATGGGAAACAGATCCCCCATTAAAGTTGGCTAGAATCCCTCTTTGGCACAAAAACACTTTAATTCCATCTAGGATTGATGTAAAATGCTTCCATTTCAAAGTTTTGCTGCATCTGATGACAGTGAAAGAGGAAGAGTGGAAATTTTGTTCTTTTTTTTAAAGGAGAAAAAGGAAAGGAAAATAAAGGAGAGAAGAATAAAAAGAAAGGAGCCATTTTTTATTTGCAATCTGATGAGAGATCATGGATGAAAACTTAAGTAATCATCAGTTTTACTGGAATAAATCTTCTAAAAGCAAACCAGTGTTTGATCCTGAACTGTGAACAAATACTGCAAACCCACATTTTGTGAAATTGGAAACTGGAACCGTAAAATTAATTCAGAAAAACTCTGATTACAGCCTAATCTACTCATCTACTCAGGAGGTTTTCTGTGTGATAAGTCCATCAGCGCCCCCTGGTGTACAAACTATTAAACCCAGGGGTGTCAAACTCCAGTCCTCAAGGGCCGGTGTCCTGCAACTTTTAGATGTGCCTCTGCTGCACCACACCTGGATAGAATAATTAGGTCATTAGTAAGGCTCTGGAGAACTGTTCTACCCAAGGAGAAGGTAATTAAGCCATTTCATTCCAGCGTTTTGTACCTGTGGCACTGCCTCACACACTTTCTGGGAAAATTTACAGTGCAAAATGTTCTAGAACGTGAAAATTTCTTAATTTTCTTCTAAAAAAATTTTCTGGGATTAATCAAAAATTTTTGACTTTGCAAAATCTGAGATTTTCATGTTTTTTCCTATTACATTTCCAAGATCGATTTAAACATTTCTAAGTTTCTTTCTTGCCCATTTTTGATTTTTGGAGCTCAGAAATGCCCTTGTTTTTTATAGAAAATTTTTGAAATTATTCTAAGAAAAAAAAAAACTTTTTTTTGGTGGAAATTTTACTTCTTTTTTACCTACCCACAACAGCCCTAATAACACCATTGTAAAAAAAAAAAAACGACAGATGCTTCCATATTTTGTTCCATAAGCATTATTTTTTGTCTTTCAGACATTTTAAAATGTCTGAAAGAAAAAAAAAAACCTCTGCAGGAAGCTGGAAATTGATGTAAAGCACTTTAGTCTGAGACCAGGGAAAACTCCTCAGATTAATTTGTACACAAATAACTGATAATAATAACAATAATAACCAAAAACAAAATACCTCACAGCTTCTCTTTCTGTCCGCGCGCTGAGATATCTTTGGACCTGAGCCTGGTTGACTCCGTACAGGGACAGCATGAGGAAAACCCCGCCGACTCCCAGGGTCCAGAAGGTGTGTCTCTCTGTGGGATCTGGGTTCAAGCTGAAATACAGAAAACCGTTTTAAAATTTGGATTTCGTTTAGGCCTGCAACTAATGACTATTTTAGTTCATCTGACAATTAATCGGATTTTAAAGTTGTTTTTTTGGCACATTCTGTAGATTTTTCATTTAACCACTTCACCTTATTTTATACAGTTGTGTATATTTTAAAATATACACAACAATTCACTTTGCTCAAAAATACTTATAGCATCAACATGTGAAAGCTCTGCCCTTTCTGCTCAACTTATCATCAATGCAGCAGCATAGGGCTGATCTGTTGATTAATTTGTGTACCCAAATATTGACTGCAAAAAAAGAGATGCTTATTAGGTGAATTTTTTTATTTGAACCAGGTGAAGCTAAAATTACTCCACATGGAGAGCCTGGGTAGAGATGATTTACAGACAAAAGCTTTTTTTTTTTGTCTTAAATGCAAAATTTTTATATTTTTTGTATGGTTTTGTCTTAATTACCACCGTGTGTGTGTTGTTTGTTCAGCAAACTGCCTCGTTTTTAGTCTGTATGCGCCAGTTAACAAAAAAAATCAATGACCAAATTAGCTGACATTTATTTTAATAATGCTCAAGGCCTTAGCGTTCACTGAACTCACTCCAGTCCAGAGAGGCGGTTTCCCTCCGTCACTTTCCTCCAAACCTCCGATATTCCTCCGGTCCGCTCCACTCCCACAACGATGACGGCGATCTGGCCCGCGAACATCACCAGCGTCTGGAAGACGTCCGTCCAGATCACCGCCTTCAACCCACCCTGCGAGGAGCCGAGTGGAAACATCCAGTCACACCTAACAGCCAGATCTAAATGGCAACACAACAGTCTCAAGAAATGAGAATGGAAAATTTGGAACAGTATTCAAACCGCTTCCAGGATTTTTCTGCAAAAGCCTGGTGCAATAAGCAATTAATCACATGATAGATTAAAATGAGCTTAAAATTTCCATACTCAAGATTGAAATTTGAAGGGAAAACTTGTTTACAGAGTTCACAATACATTTTATTTATGGCTTCTGTTGTGTGTGTGTTTTTCCCCCCCATTTCATTTATCGTTTTGGTTGTTGCGTTTCATTTTGAATATTTAAAATATCTTCCAGGTTCAGTGTGGACTGTTCGGTACAAAATTAAACCGAATAGGAGTTACGGTTTCCCTCCTTCGCTACTCCTATTTCAACCCTACAAGATGCATTTAGCTGTCAATCTGAAATGTTTTTCAGATATTTTCAGATCTTTGAAACCTCAAATAAGAGTAATTTGATAATATTCTGTAGTCATGTCCACATAAAGTCTTCCAAGAATAAAGGGTGTTATTTCACAGACACAGCATAAAATCTCAAAAACAGACATTTCAGCTGTTTTATAAACACAGGAAATGTTTTTTTTGTGCATAATTTGGTTAATTGACTGAAAGGAACAGCTACTCAACATGCTAACATCGTTGCTCCAGACAGAGAGTGCTCATCGGTCAGTTCTCTCGACATTCAAGTCAACTCACCAGTGTCGTGTATAAAGTGCACACTAGTCCGGTTATCAGCACTGTTCCCCAAAGCTGAAATCCGGTAGCTGAAATTAAAACAGAGCAACATCCTGGAATTCGTTTCGAACTCCGATTTAATGAATCGAATTAAAACATAAAACTTTTCATACCTGCGTTTAGTGCGAAAGCAGGCGTGTACACACAAACACCCATATAGATAACCTAAAATCAAGTTAAGAGACAAATCAGAAACTGGAGTGTTTTAAAGAGAGAGAAAAAAACAATAAAATACACAAAGCACTATTTATGCTTTTTACCCTGCATTGATTGGACAGATTTTACTGGATTTTGCCTCAAGATCCAGTAAAAACTGCTTCAGCTTCTTTGGACTAATGGACTAAAAAACAGAAAATTTCGACTGTAATGCCTGTAAAGACAGTTTATTGACTGAGCGGGAGGGAATAAAAATGCATGCCACATTCTTCTAATTTTTTTGGGAGGCGTGGGGGTGTGTTGGGGAGGATAGTTGCCGGTCTATCAGAGGGCAACACATGACAGCAAATCCTGAACAAAATACTTACACCTCAGAGCAACTTAGAGTGGCCATATCAACTCTAAGAAGAGTTAAAAACCTGAACCTTCACGTTCTTAAAGTTTGAAGGATGGTTCCTGCATTTTGCATAATCACAAAAGAATTTCCATAAAACCTCACTACATCACAGCTGGATTTTCATTTTGGCCCGTACAAATCTTGGGTGATGTTATACAAGCTGTTTTACCAAGAAAACTTAACAGAATGCCTGACTGGTATTTGAATGCACCCACCATTTGAAAGATAAACGTTAACGTTCCACATATCCGCACTACTTTGCTGAACCGTAGCTCCAGATACTGCAAAACAAGAACAACAACGCTGATTCGTTGCGAATGGACGGCTGACGTAAACGGACGTGTTTTTTTTTTTTGTTGTTGTTGTATTTTTACACACCTGGTAAGCGCTGGAGAGCCTCAGCCTGTATAACAATGGAATGAAAACATGAGCAGGAATTAAAAGCCCCAGAATGTAAGCGCAGCCGATGAACCAGTACTGGGTGCCGTGAGTGTAGATCTCGGCTGGGACGCCGATGATGGCCACGGCTGATTGGAAGGAGGCGATGAGCGACAGCGAAACGGGGAGACACCGCATGCTCCTGTCTGCCATCAAGAACTCCTGCGTGGTGCGTTGGCGGCCCCCAGACAGGGCATAGTACAGCCCAATGGCCACGGAGGCGGCCAGTAGAAGGGCAAACACGACGTAGTCCACCGCTGAAAAGTGCTTTTGATTGGACGGGTCCATCTTGGTTTGCTTCCTGTGCCGGAGAGTTCAAGTGGCTCTTTGTGTTGCTCCTTCACGCGAATTGGAAATGCTTTTCTTTGCACCCATCAAGACTCCAGAAAGCCTAGAAAAAAAAAAACATGAAATATGAGAATTAAAAATTTAAGCATTGAACTATACACATAATATTCACAATCTTAAACTAAACCCCATACAAAGCGTTGTTTATTATTATTTTTCCTCCTCTTTTCTGATGTTTTTTTCAATTTGTTTGTGTCGGTCCAAAAATCTCCAGGAAAAAAAAAAACTACATAACTGCAGTTTTAAAAGGTTTCTTTAAATGTTGTATAAAAAATGGGTTTTGTTGTGATTTAGTTAGCTTATCAACACTATACGAACACTGCAGTCTGTTATAGACGAGGTCACAGCAGATCCTTGAGACTGTCATCTGAGAAAGCTGGAAGCTTTCATTTTGTTTAGCTCTAAATTAACTAGGAGGGTCAAAAGCAACTTTATGTTTTTAAACTGTCTAGTATAAATATAAAATTGACAGTCAGAATGGCTCCCGATGCCCTACAAGGGAGCCAAAGGACAGCTTTAAGTAAAAGAAAAAACATACATAAATTTCTCATTTTTTGTGCAGCCCTCACAATACAATATGCGACTAAAAGTAGTTTGACAGCTTTCTCTTCTTAAAGGGGCAATATTAAGTAAAATTGACTTTTTTTTAGCTTTACATCATGTTAGAATTTTATTCCCTCGTCAGAAATAAACCTGAAGTGTTGCTTTTTATTCTTTCTAGCATGTTTGAGAAATCCTTTAATCTCCCATGGCAACCATTCAGCTAGCTAGTACAGCGGTCTTACCGCTACGCCAAAAATAAATAAATACACTGCTGTACAATTTCTCAACAAAAAAATAAAAATAAAAAACAAGCCACCAATGCTTAACTGTCTTCCAACCACAAAAATACGTACAAAGACGAGATTTTTTCCAAGGTTACAAATTTTTAAAAAATACATTCGTTTACTTCCTCCGAAGTTCCTAAATTCTTGTTGGCAAGGTTACCGGAGAGAAATACCTGAAAGATAGTTTGCTTCCAAGAGCGCTCACTCGGTCATGTTTCTGAAAATTCAAAATGACAACAACAACAACAACAACAAAATGCCTGTAACACTCTGATCAAATTTCAAACCTCTAAAATTTTAACCACTCTTAGCATTAATTTAGTCATGCCATTAGCTGACTCAGAACCTATTTGCCAACTTATTAGTTTAACTTATTTTCACTATGAACCGAGTATTTGGCCGAATGGCATCACAGACTTTATCTAGTATGATGCAGATGTTGCATTGTCACAAAGTCTAACTTTTATTAGGGGAAAAAAAACAACTAGGCTATACTCTTCAAAAATACCTCCTATTGCGGGCATTATTCTTCTTTGTAGGGTATAACACATTTATAATGGAAAACTGAGCCTTGTCATATTTACTTTAATTAATTTAAAATGATTTCATTAAAAAAAAAAAAAAAAAGTTTTACTATTTTTATCATCACACTGACTTACTATTTTTTGACTGCCAAGTAAACTGACCTGTGCACAAACCACACAATAAGGTTGTTTGGATGTTAAAGTATTAAAAAGTGCAAAACTTTTTTCAACCTTTATGCTTATTAACAATATCTGTGACAGCTAAATAAATCTAAAAAGCTCACCAACCTTCTGCAACAAGCTTGATGTTCCCAGTAAAGCTTATTACTCCCAAATACATTCAATAGACCACAACTACTTAAAATATTCACTTAAAACAAATACATATGAACAGCATAAGTAAATCAGAAAAGTGTACTCTGATTTTTTTAAAAACAACTTCCAGTCTGACTCACCTTTGGTTGAAGGGAGCACTGACATCCGGGTCACATTCACTATCAGTAAACACATGTTTGTTGTGACATTCAAGGGCTCTAAATGTGTTAAATGCAACCTGTTTGTAGTATCAGTGCAGTGGCCACATATTGAAGAAAGTTGACCTCCCTGTTTTAATTTCCTCTAGTGAAAACATTTAACGGCGAGTTCACCTTTTATCTACAGCCAGGCTAAGCTTCTACTCCATGTGATGCAAACTGTCGATTCTCTTCCGGCAGTTTCTGACGTCAGGGCGGCGTAGCGTGCGCACGCAACAACCGCGAAAATTAAAAACAACAACGACAAGTACGGGATATTTTCGTTGCTAATTTAGATGTAGCTGAATTAACAAGGAAAAAGGTGGAAGGTGGACAAACATGGAGGGAGCGACGACCAGAGGCAGGCCAGAACCCGAAAGCTAACTTATTGTTAGCTTGAAATAACTTTGTTTCTGCGACGCTAGCATGTGAGCCGTCGCTGAATTCATTTCGGGGTTTGTGAAAGTGTTTCCTGCCTCCAGGTGTTTTGAGCCACCTGAGTCTGCTGGAAGTTCGGGGCCGGAGCCGGGGGAGTCAGGTCCCGCAGCAGCCGAGTCGAGTGAAGGAGCTAAAGGCTAAAGTTGAAGCGTTGACCTCCCAGAGAGACCAGCTGAAGGCAGAGCTGCAGATACACAAGGTGAAGCTTCTTCTGAGGCTCTGAGCCGATGCTGCTCAGAAATATTTAGACATTTCACACAATTACGCTGTAATATTTTCTTGTTGCCCCTTTGATTCTGGCTTGTAGCTGAAAATTTTTGAATGTACAGAATTTTCTTTGGCCAGCAGGAAAAAAGATATTGGGCCTAAAACAAAAGGGTGGATCAGTTTTTTTTTTTGTTTGTTTGTTTTTTTTGTCTCCTTCATCCATTAATAATCTAATTTCTTTAATTCAGAGATGGAAATTTATAAGACTTTTTGAGTGAGGCAAAAAGCACAAGCCTCAACTCCCCTAAATCCTGACCCTCAGAGTTAAGCCACAGCATCCTTGAGTAAATAATATTTTGTCTATGTTTGCCTCCCGCTCTTGCAGAAGCTCCAGAAACTGAGAGCACCTGCAGACAAATTGCGAGAAGATGGAGAAGACGAGGAAATGGACGTAGACTTGGAGAGCCCAGAGTTGTTCCACCTGATGGCCAGACACTCTGAGCTGACGGATCTTCTTTATGCTCACAACCTCATTGGTAATGATAACATATGAATTAATTTTTTTAAATTTTTTTCGCTACCTAATTGCTGTTATTTATTCGCCGACTTTATTTGCCGATGCCGCCAGGTGGATATGACGCCATCACAACAAACAGCGGGAAAGGCATGTGCTTCTCTCTGGCGACCGAGTACGAGGGTGTATATTTGGACACCTACAACCTGGAGCTCAACTTGAAGCCAAACGTTAGGATCAGCCGCCACAACATCCCGCCTTTCATTCCTCTGAACAGCCTGGCTGAACAGAGCGACTTGCAAACCGACGTCAGGGCTTTTCTGGCCACAGTCAGCCAGCATCTCAATGCGTTTGCAGGCCGCAGGCAGCAGCTGAAGCTTGTGAAGGTGCCAGATTTATTTAAAAATAATATTGTACTGAATACTTTGGCTGCATGCATACCTTTTAAGCTGTGGCATAAAGTTTTCATAACTATGTCCTCTTCAAGAAAATGGTCAGATCATTCCACCTCTATGTTTCACATTATAGTTATTTTCTTTTGGTGTATTTGTGTTTAACTTTGACTATGAATATTGGAATTTTCCTCCAAAACACAAACCTTGCTCTACTCTAGTCCAAGGATGATCAAAGTGAGGAGCGGGGACCATTAGAGCAAATGCTAAGTTTTAGTTTTTTAAAAAATTTTATGTTGTTGATGATTTTGGCCCATATGAGAAAAGGTCTTACAATCTACAGCCATTCCGGAATAAGAGAAATGATGGAATGAATTGGATAATTTCTATTTTAGAAAAGGCCTCTTTCCTGCTTCCTCACCCAGATGTGAAGAATACAGAGAATTGTTTCATGTTGAACACAACTAGCATTTGTTAGAAATTGTCCACACTCTCTTAGTGTTGTGGTTGGCAACACGAAGATGACCAAATGTTGGTCAAGTAGACTATTTATTTATCGGTGAGCACACATAGGTATTTTGACCTTAACCGCCAACAGATTTGTCATGGTTTACTTTTCTAACATACAACCTGTTTGTTTTTTAATAGTGGTGCGTACACCTTTAAGAGCCCATCGAAGAGCCTAAGTTACAATAATAGAAGAGGTGAAACTTCTGGTTCTGAATGAGTATGCTGATATTTTCCTCTTGCTTATGCTACAGGAGCAGCATAAGTCCGTTGAAGTGATGGAAAGCAATATGTTGTGTTCGATACTGGTGCTGATGTTCACTGTGCCCAAGGAGAAGACACCCTTGCTCTGCACGTTGGAGTACTCCGACCACACCAGGTGTCTCCCTACTCGAGTCCACCTGGACTGCGAAGGTAAGGTTATTGTACACTGTGATAAACATCCCATTGTTTAATACATTTTTCCTTTAGTTGTGATGTAGTTGTTGAACCTAAGATTCTGGGGGTTGACTTGAATCAGAAAACCTGACTGGGCTGGATGGATAATATGACAACATATCTTTGATGTATTTTGGTGCTGAGTCATACAGTGGTTTTTATAAACTAACACAAATATTTTCAAGCCTATTCTCTGCGCTACAGGGTGCCAGTGGAAGGACTTTGGAACTGTTTTCGTAGTTTTAGAGAACGTGAGATCTCAAGATTTCTTGTTGGAATGATAGTCCTTTAATCCTAGAACTGTTCTTCAGGAGCTAGAAGACTGACTTTGTAATTGTTTTTATGTGTCCACGAAGGTTCAGGTCTGGATTCATGGCTACACCCAGAGTTCAGACCTGATGAGTACTTTGTAATATGTCTTTAAATCTAAAATATCCTGGTATTTTATACTTATTACTATTGCACATGTAACTTTTTATATTCTCTTACTTGGACTAAAGTAAATTATTTTTGTAAGCTTATTGTAAAGTCTTTTATCCATGTGCATTTTTGCAGACGAATTGCTTCCCGACTCTCCGAAGTGGAAGAAAAACTGCAACCTGCTGATGGAGGTTCCTGTGCACAGAGCTTTAATGGCCATAAAGAAAGCTGGCGATATTGTTTAAATTTATTCTCAAGTATGTAAATTATAACTGTTGAATGTAGATAATACAGGAGTTTGCTCAAAAGGTCAGTTTTGTGTAAAATTAACTGTTTTTTTAACCTTACAGGATGGCACAAATTTTTTTCCTTCATCAGAAACTTTGTCGCGTTGACCTCCATCATCTGAATTTTAGCGTTAACAATCTCCTCTCTATGAATGTTTCTGTCTTGGAAGCATTCTGCAGGTGCTGCTGTGCTGTTTATCCAACGTTTTTAGTTTATTCTGGAGCCGTAGCGCCCCCTTCTGGTTCAGGACTCTTATTTCAATTCTCCCTTCTTCACAAGTCCACTATATAATTGTTCCATCGTCTCCAAGAACTGAAAAAAGAAAACTGTTTCCATTTTTCCTAGTTTTACTTTCCTTATTGCTAAGAAGTAAATGTTTTCTTTCTCGATTGTGTGCATTTTTCATAAAACAGTATCTGCTCTTTGTGTTTACATGGTGACATTATACTGTATGTTTGAGAAGAAATTAACACATCCAGTTACTAAATAAACCGACATTTTCCAGATTAACACATGAATTGTGCATAAATGCATGAATTACATTAATCCATGAAACATTTATGATAATGTCTAGAACAATGGATGGGGAGCCATCCATTTATTGTTTATGCCAACTCAGTCCTTGTCCTTAAAAATTGTCTAAAAGGTTTATTTGATTTCAGGTTGGAAAAAAAAATAGCGCTAGGAAATGTTTTGATTTATTCATATTGGCATGTCCTGAAAGTGAAAATAAATATAATAGTACATATATTTTATTTGTGTATGTGATGCCTTCTATTATTGATGAGATGAAGACAAAGTTGATGAAGCCTGAACACAAAGAGAAACGTTTTGAAATACAAATTTTGTACTGCCAGTAAATAAGCTGTTTTGTGACGTAAACATCCTGCCTCTTATGTCAGTATCAACAAAAATCACATTACATGACTGAAGTGAGAGTCATTACACTTAGTGAAAATATCAAGTCTTGTAGTTTTTTTATTATGGTTTATAGATATAGAACGCCCAAATTTTGTCCCCAAAAACGAGAATGTTGTAAAAAAAAAAAATAATAATTTAAAATAATAATAAAACAATATATTCATAGAAAGTTAAGTGGAAGGGAAAAGTAAAGAGAGAAAAGCTCCACCCGAAATAGGGATAGCTAATGAAATAGGTTACAGATAACCCTCTGTGACCTCATAGACCTCTGTGACCTCACAGACCTCTGTGTCCTCACAGACCTATGTAACCTCATAGGCCTCTGTGACTTCATAGGCCTATGTGACCTCACAGGCCTCTGTGACCTCACAGACCCCTGTGACCTCATAGACCTCTGTGACCTCACAGACTTCTGTGACCTCAGAGGCCTCTGTGACCTCACAGACTTCTGTGACCTCATAGGCCAATATGTCTTTTTGAGATGTTGCTGAAAAACATCAAACAATACTTGTATTGTTTGATGTTTTTCAGCAACAGGTAAATCCAACTTTTTTGTCATGTTTATTGAAACTAAATAGTGGTTTCAAAGTAAAGTAAGGCAAAAATAAAAACAACATAGAACACAGAAACATAAACTGCTTTTTTAGATAAAGGAGAGAATATTTTTAAGAGAAAACTTAGATTGGATTTTTAGCTTTTTTTTTTCTTGTCATTTTTATATATTTTTTGTTTGGTTTTTCAAGTAACACATAATATTGCGTGAAAAGAAAAACGTCTTTCAAAAAGAACTGAACTGAACTCAAAAAGAACTGAACTGAACATCGGTGCTTTTTTTCTATTTGGACTTTTTTGGTTTAATTCAGTTTTTTATCTTGTGTATGTTTACAACAGAGCTCAATAATATCTTCCACAGTTTTGATTTTTCCAAGATTCTTGTTGTGCCCTGAAACTTTGGAACTCAAAGAACCTGTTGACAGAAATTATATTTGCATTTCTGTTGTTAGGCGGAGCTGAAAGATTTCGTCTTTCAACATCTGATGTCCTAAAATTTTGGACATTCCTGTTTCCACTTTGTCCTCCAGACCTTTGTGGACCAGGAAAGCTGTTGGACCCCTGGTCTGTTGACTGCAACATATTTCCTCTGGACCTTGTCTGGTTCCATGAGTGATAATGTCCTCCATGTTCCTGCTGTGGAAACTGTCTTTGGTTCAATGGTGGTCTTTTGAAGTGGTTACTCTGGCCATTTGCAAAGTCGTTGCCAGGATTGCATTGATAAAAGTTTGTAGTTTGTTGTCTGAAGTTGGGTCTTTTATCCTTCGGAGCAGTGCCCCTATTCTTCCCAGGATACTTTCTCTGAGTTTGTACCTGGGGGAAACTCTTTTCGCTGTTGAATCCCTCATTTCTTTGATGCCAACCACCGAATCTGGTGTTGGACTTTTTCACAGAGTTACTTCCATATTTCTGTTGGTTTGAAGCAGCCATTCTGGACCAGTGTGGCTCCTGTCTTTTTGACAAGCCAGAAGAATCCCTGCGGGGGGTCCCACCTTGATTTTTCAGAGACTGCACACTTACCAGTTTTCTGTCCTCAGTGCAGTCTATGGATTCGTCTTCCATCACTGATTTGGGAACCTTCCTAAAACGTGCAAGAAGTTCATCCCTGCATTTTTTACGTAAAGCCCACAAACCAAATGAATCCTTGCTGGGAATGGCAGCCGGGCTTCTGTGCCGGATCCTGACGCTTGCAATCTTATTGAACTGCTTTAATATCGCAGCCATATTTAGCTGACTTGAGACGTCAGCCACTTCAAACAGCTGACCTTCCTCCTCGGTGATCAACTTTGTGATTCCTCTGTATCGAGCGAGGATGTCATACCTGAGGTTTTTACGCCGTGCCCACAAATCACTGGGGTTGCTTCCTCTCATTTTCCAGTCTTTGCCCAGACTGCAGCTACGTTGCTTTTCCATGTTTTCAGCGTTTATATTCCGATAATTTGAACGGTCGTCTCAGCTCTTTCCAAATACTTGGACGTATTTTGGGATCAAAGAAGTGAAACGTGCTCCTTGCGTGCCTGACTCAGACAGAATGACATAACTGACATTCTGGGAGATGCATCCAATAGCTGTGATGTCATAAACAGATGATCCACACATTTATGATGTCATGAGGAGGGTGTGATATCATCTTTCTTTTAGATGTTTCTCGGCAACAGAGGGAATTTCAGCTGCCACAAAAACCAATAAAGCTAGTTTTTACCTCAATATCTCAGCCATTAATCGTCTGCTAAATAAAGTTAACAATGTGCAATTCTCCTAATAAACAGTGACGTGCAAAAATATTCACAGCTCTGGAAGACTTAGATTAAGCATAATTTTGTTTAACAACAAAAGTTTGTTTCTGATTAAAAAAAAAATAGGTTGGAAGTTCTCAAATGAGAATCAATCAATGTGATAGAAGTATCACTTTTTTTTTTTAATGCTTTTAGTTAAATTTTATTGAACACGGGATTAAGATATTTCTTTATACTCTTGCCAATAATCAACATAACGATAGTTATTAACCCTATTTATAATCACTGACAAGCTTTTTGCATTTTAACACTGGTATTTTGATCATTTATTTTTAGAGGTCTTTCGAGCTCCAAGTCTGAGGTTGGAAGGGTCCTGACCTCACAATATCTAACATGATAATTCACTGTATAAAATCAAAATTAAATACAGAGAAGTTTGCTGTTGCTATGGGACAAAATGTGAAAAAGTTTGAGGGTTATGAATAACTAAGAAATATTGAAAATATGGTTAAGTTTGTGTTTTGCTATTTAAAATTGACATTTTTATATAACTCTTCAAGTTTTTTCCCCCATATTTACCTTTAGAAACAATACAGCAGGACTATCTATTATTAGATTAGATTTTTCACCCCCCAATATCCTTCCTAAAATATGTACGAAACACCTGTTCAAGGTAGAAAGCCACATTTCGTTGAAATGTTCCTTTAACGCCTGTGTGGGTAGGTTAGTTACACTGCCGCCCCCTGGAGGAGGGTGGTCGGAACTGCGCCGAACTGGACTCCAGCTCAAACATGGCGCCACAAAACTTCCCAAAAGAGTCTCTTCAGAGCGAATTAACTGTTTCCATCGCTGCTTGGTGAGTTCATTATTTAGTTGCTCTTTGCCTCAACGCGGAAATAACCGGCTTCTGGTTGGTTTGCATAGATTATCTGTACATTTCGCCGCTCAGTAACTTAGGTTACTAAACCAGAGTTGTCCGCTGCATTGCTTTAATCAAAAACACTTGAAACTTTTTATTTCAGCGCATGCGCACTGCGTAACCTGTAGTAACCGTGTCATTTCAAAACTAAATTACTACAGTTTTTTTGTTTTGTTTCTCTTCTGCGTTTCTACATTTGGTTCATTCATTTCTTTCTTCTGCTTTATAGTTTCGTTATTCGCTGTCTTTGCCATCCCCGCTGCTCACTATATTGTACGGGAAGCAAAAACGTCCAAAAACCACACACGCATCCTTCCTTTAATTCATCAGACTTCTCGAAGCGGCTGCCATTTAAATTCTCACTTTTAGTTGATCACTTCTAAATCATACTTCTGGTTACTTTTTAATATAATTTGACTTGCATGCCATTTTTAATGTTCATTTTATCTCTTCATTCCCCCCCCCAACACTTTATTATTACTTTTATCACATTACATCCCGAGATTATAAAATGCCTCACTTTCTTCAAACTGGAATTTTTATGCTAAGAAAAATCTGCAACACAGTAAGTGAATGAAAATCTATAACAATTATTATGCAAATATGTACACAGATGAAGGATCAGTGTAAAAATGAAAGCCTAACTATCACGTCTAATTGAATTGCTTGTTTGCTGTGTTTTGTAGAGCTGGAATAAGAGTTGCTCGAGCTTTGCAAAGATGATGCGGGCAGTTTGTGTTGATGTCCCTGGAGGACCAGAGAATCTGGTGCTGCGCTCCATCCCCAGACCTATGCCTAAAGACGGAGAGGTCCTAATTAAAGTCCACGCAGCTGCCCTCAACAGGGCCGACTTGTTACAGGTTTAGCCAAATTAGATGCACTTTCAAGAGCAGGAATCTGTGGTTTGGATTGAAGGAAATTTTAGAACCTTATCATGTTTTTCTTCTGCAGAGAAGAGGTTTGTATCCTCCTCCTGCGGGTGAGAGCGACATAATCGGTCTGGAGGTCGCTGGAACGGTGGACGGTCTGGGTCAAGGTGTGAAGGGGAACTGGAAACCAGACGACAGGGTGATGGCTCTGCTGGCTGGAGGAGGATATGCTGAATATGTTTCTGTTCCCGAGGAGCTTTTAATACCGGTGCCCGACAACCTCACGTTCTGTCAGGCCGCTGCCATCCCGGAGGCTTGGCTCACCGCTTTCCAGCTGCTGGTTTTCATAGGTACACTGATAATGACATTAATATGATTAGATAACACGGACCGACACAGGGTGAAGCACAGAACCTTACAAAAAATATTCGTACTTCAGTTGTTGAACTTTTTCACCACTTCAGTGTGAAAGACCAACAGAAAGTGGTATGTAAGTGGTCAGGATTGTAACTAGACTATTCTAACTCATACTTTGGGATCAAAACCAATAAACAGCTCTGGCTCTATGGCTGTTCTGCTGGCAGTACATAGCTTTGAATTGTGCACTATGTTGAGTTGGTCTCACACATAAAATCATGAGAAAATACAGCTATGTTTGAGGATTTAACATCACAATATGAGAAAAGCTCCTAAGAGCATGGGTGCCTTGACAAAATACTGTAAATACTCTGGAAAAACACAAAATCTCACAGAGTCACTTTGGACTAGTTTCTAGTACAAATATTGTACAAATAACTTTTTTTTGTGTGCGAGATTTAGGAGCTTATTTTTAATCAATAAATCCTTAATATTGATGAAAAAAGTGCTAGATTGTTTCACTTATCACAAGACATTTATTCCTTTGTTATTAGAGAAATAATGTTAAGTACTAAAACACTTGCCTTTGAAACTAGACCAAAAAATACTCTGTAAGATTTTGTATTCTTGAAGTTTATACCCAGCTTGTAATTTCACACTTTTTGAATTAGTTAAGAAAGAAAAAAAAAAACAATTCATTTCCCTGCGTCCCATCTTCTGTTTTCCACCTCAGCACAGGTGAAGCAGGGTGAGGTGGTGCTGGTTCACGCTGGAGCCAGCGGTGTGGGAACGGCTGCCGTCCAGCTGGCCCGTCTGTTCGGCGCCGTGCCCGTCGTGACAGCGGGGAGCCGAGAGAAGCTGCAGCTGGCCGAGAAGCTGGGCGCAGCGGCTGGATACAACTACAAGGAGGAGAGCTTTGTTCAGGGAGTCCATAACTTCACAGGAGGTAAAAGTGACTCTCTGCAAACGGCTCTTAAAGTCTGGCAGAATTGTTTTCCAGTGTAAGTTTACTTGTGTTTTAATTTGCCATCAATTTAATGCAAATAAATTAATCAACCTATGATTAATTGTAAATTTTATGGTTTATTTATTAAAATGAATTCCAGTCGATTAACTAATAACATCAGCTTCAACTGTCTTTTAGTGTTGTAGTTTGGCTGCCATTTAGAGGAGGGCACTGCTGGTCATACTTAAGTGGAGCCGGTTGATATAGAAACAAAGATGGCGGTATCTTGTGGTAATTTGGCAGGAAAAGGAGCGGATGTGATCCTCGACTGCATCGGTGGGAGTAACTGGGAGAAGAACGTGAGCTCCCTGGCTGTGGACGGCAGATGGGTGCTGTACGGCACCATGGGAGGCAGGGCAGTGGAGGGAGACCTGCTGGGCAAGATGCTGTCCAAGCGAGGCCGCTTACTCTGCAGCCTCCTCCGCTCTCGCAGCCTTCAGGTGAGAAACGTCTCAGCTGCTCCTTTCATTCTTTGCACTGCAGCCACATCTGTTGCGCAAGGGTGAACGTTTCCTGTCCCTTCCTGGTGTCCGATGTTCCAAAATTTGCAAATTTTTGGTGTTACACATGAACCACTTCCTGTGTAAGTCACTATAATGTAATTTATGCGTATGTGTCCTCCACAGTACAAGGCAGACCTGGTCAGAGCCTTTGCGGACAGGGCTTTGCCGTGTTTCTCGGAGCAGCCTGTCACCTTGAGGCCAGTGATCGACAGCACATATAAGCTGGAGGACATCGCGGAGGCTCACAGACACATGGAAGCCAACAGAAACATGGGGAAAATTGTTGTCACTGTGACTCCACAAAGTGCAGAGACGCCTTGATTGAAATACAGCGGTGACGTGCTTATTTGGCCAGAGTTAATGAATTATACGGCTGAGATATGGTTCAATCAATAATAAAATGGGCTAAATGTGGTTTTCTGCTGTGTCATTCATTCTGCAAAGGAGGATTTCCTGACATTTGATGCTTAATATTGGTTTGCTGAAATCTGCACATAGACTATAAAGTCTATAAAAAGTTATACAATCTAAGAACTAAAAATAAAAAGCAAAGAACAAAAACAGACTAAATATATCAGTGCCTTTGCACACTCAATTTTAAAAATAACTTTATGTTTTACAAAATGTAAAAGTAAAATAAGGGCCATTGTCCTGCAGTTTTTAGATGTGCCACAGGTACAAAACACTGGAATAAAATGGATTAAGCCTCCTCCTTGTGTAGATAAGTTCTCCAGAGCCTTAATGACCTAATTATTCTATCCAGGTGTGGTGCAGCAGAGGCACATCTAGAATTTGCAGGACACTGGCCCTTGAGGACTGGAGTTTGACACCTGTAGTTTAGAGCTATCCTTAGTTAATAAGCGCAGGAATTTTACTTGGCTGCAGCTGTCTATAATGCTGTCAGTTTTACTTTCCATTTTGAAAGTCAAATGGAAGAGGACCATTTTTACTTTCAGTTCAAGTTGACTTTCAAAACAGAAAGCTTTGCCTCTCGTAATAACCTTAACAAAAGGTAAATGCCATATAAAAACATGAATAATGTGACAAATGAGTTGGCAACAGCTCACAAAACATGATTCACGATAAATGAACACAAAAATAACCTATACACAGTAGAAGCAGTTTTCCAATTGTAAATGTATTAATTTAGATAAGCAACACTGCATTTACAACGTGGCTCAGTTTGAATATATTGTTGTCCTTTTATTTAAATTATTAACTGTCATTATCTTAATTATAAGGTTCCAACTAAATTAAAAAAAATGATGTTTTATTATTTTGTGTTCTCGTGGCTCTGTAAGGAATAAAATATTGTTTTATGAGTTTTGCTATCATTGTATTTCACATACCAAATATGTTCACCTCTAGATTAAGATTGATAATCTAGATTACAGGTTTACAGCTGTTAGAGACCACGTGACAGTGTATTTGGCGTTGGGTGTTTCGAGCAGGAACCTCCCTCTCTCTTTTTATGACTCTGTTTTTTTCCCCCTTTTCTCTTTTTACCCAGAGTTCATTTCTGTCTCAAATCTTCCGGGCCCTTCCGCAGGTTCACTCAGAAAGTTGCTAACTAGTTGCTGAAAGTTTTAGACGGAGTATTTTGTCGGACTCTATGTTTCGACAGACGCCTGGGACATTAACCTCTCCGCCGTCGGTAGGTCTCATTTTGTGACATTGACCGGGAACGTTGTGGGGCTCAGTTGAAGCTGACATGGTTTAGCGTGAAGTGACATCAACCTTTAAAACTTGTTACAAAGGTGCTGTCAGGACTCGGAGGACTGTCTCATTTGTTTCTGTGTGCTGACTTCCTCACCTGTGGTTTGAAACTACAACTCGAGTTTGTTGGTAAATGTGTTTGTTGGCGTTTCTGTCACAGTTTATTAAAGCATGGAGGACCCAAACATGCCTCAGAGAAAAATGTCCAGGGCCGGAGAAAGCTTGTACTTGGTCCTGGGTTTGGAGAAAGGAGCGACCCCCGACCAGATAAAAAGGGCTTATAGGTAAGTTTATTATTCGCTAGTTATTAATGTTCACAAATTGCCCGCTATTGACTTGTCTATTAGGGTTCTTAATAAGTTAGTTTGTTACAAGTAACTGATTCACTTACAAGTCACGTATATTAATTTCTGCCAATGTCAGATTGCCATGATTCATCGACGTGAGACGTTTAAATTTTGTCATATTATAATTAATATGACAACATTTTAACGGCTCTTGGGTAAGAAAAAATGTTGCAACACGTTATTAGGAATGGTATAGTGTCAAGTTTTGTTGTTTGTATTGAGATAATCCTAATAAGATAATTTAAATAACGTTTTAAACTGAAATTTCAGGCTTTTTAGAAGTGCATTCAAAATTTTACTTCCTGAAAATATTTATTAAAGTTTTACACAATATTAGTTTTTTGTTTTGTTTTGTTTTTTTTTTTTTAGAAAAATGTGGATTAGTAGGTAATATCTACCTGCAGCGTATTACTCAGTCATTTTGGTTTGATCTGTGATCATAGTTGCTCATATTTCTTTGGAGTCATTTGGTCCAATGGGCTATATAAAAAATATTTATTATAAAATGAGATTAGAAGTAATATTTGAGCTATATCATTTTAATCTTTAATACAGGTCATCTTAAATATAAAGCCTGTGCATCATTAAAAGATTAAAAAGTGGCATTTATCTTTTAGAATAAAAGAAAATGATACACAGTAGATGGAGAACCAAATTATTTATTCACCTGTGTAAAAAGGAAATGGGAAGCAAAGAATGGACCCCAAAAGGATTTGAAAGGGACTAAATCGATTCACAATTTCACTATAACATTGGTGACGTCTTGCCCACAAATCTGAATAAAAAGACTATGATGCATGTTTAAGATCTTAACATTAAGTTTAACAATGCACACTTTCTTTTTTAAGATCATGCTGCTAAAGCTGCTAAGACGATTTGCAGAAATAACCAAAACCCAATTTAAAAAATAATCTATTCTTAGCAGCCATTTGGTGAATGATTGGCAGCTGGTTAATTCACAACCTGGATTTTATTTTTCTTTTTGTTTTGTAGCTCCACCAGCCATCCTTCATTAATTTCAGCTATTTAACTCTTTCACAGATACATAGTGTGCTGAGTTTGTCTGTATAATATTATCAAAAAGAAAGCATAACTTCAGATGTGGGTTACAAAATACGTTTCCCATATTCTTTCTAGTACTTAGTGATCGATTTTAGTCTCTTGGTGATTGTTTAGAATTGAATGTTAGCACAAAGCTAATGATCCTACATCACGTCACGAGAGACGGATTGAACTGAAGTGCCAAACGTCTTCATCCTTTTTGATAGAACCGTTTGATAAGTTAGCTGCTGCTTGTGCTGCCAGTGGTAACTTTTATGGCTGCAATTCAGTCATGCTGATCCAAGGCCGTTTGTGTTTCACGCTACCTAAATCATAATTCTAATGTTCCTTCAGGAAATTGGCATTGAAGTACCACCCTGACAAGAACCCGGACAACCCAGCTGCTGCGGAGAAGTTCAAGGAGATCAACAACGCCAACGCCATCCTGAACGACGAGAACAAGCGTAAAATCTATGACGAATATGGGTCCATGGGCCTCTCCGTGGCCGAGCAGTTTGGTGAAGATGGGGTCAAATATTATTTCCTCATGTCAAAATGCTGGTTCAAGGTGAGGCTTGGCCAGAGGATTTATGGAGCGGTGACGTTTAGTTGCTTTGAGTACGTCTAACGTTCATGTCTCTCAGGCCCTGTTTTGTTGCTGCTCCCTCTTCACCTGCTGCTGCTGTTTCTGCTGCTGCTGCTTCTGCTGTGGGAAGTGCAAAACCGGAGAGGAAGAAGAGCATCCCATTATTGACCCTGAAGACCTGGAGGCGGAGCTTAGAGAGCAGGAAGAAGGTGAGGGACTGCCGGGTTTGTTTCTGGGGATTCGATTGACGTGCTATGAAGGATGAAAACGTATCACTTTTATCTTTGGAAAGTTTTATGGTTTGATTGTAATGCTACTTTACAATATTAAATCATAAAATATAAATTTTAAGCCACCCTTTTTAAGCAAACCAAACAATGAGCATTTGTTTGAATTGCAATGTCAAGTCATCAAACATTAGCAAGAAAAACCCCCCAATATTTTTCTTATTCAATGAAGGATTTTTTTTCTTTTTTTTTTTTTTTTTTTTTTAAATTTGAACACTTTGTGTATTTTTTTTCTTTTTATGTTTTTATAATACTAAATTGTGTTTTCCAGCACCAGGCCATGTAATAGATATTCAGCCCAGCTCCTCTCAGACCTCAGGTAACTGTCGTTCCTCCTCAGGTAACCTTGATCTCCCGTCGGCTCCCTGCTGCTTGATTCAACCAGTGGAGATGTTTTCTGCCTGCTTTCATGCTGATTTTATGCCTTATGCATCACAATGCTTTCATAAGAAGAAAACAGTAGAAGAAGAGCACAAATTACATTCCCTGCAATAGTATTTGTAGTCTATATTGTCACGTCAATGTTATTGCTGACCAGCAGACGTATTGTGACGTTTGGCATCAAAGTAAAAAGGGTCTGAACTACTTTGTGTTGGTCAGTTGTATAAAAACCTTCCAACATGTTTCAATACTTTGTTAAAGCTTTGTGAATGTCGCTTTTCACAGCCAAATAAGGCTTCCTTGTAGTTAATGTTTATGGTCCATTATAAAGCAAAGGGCACCACAGCGGCAGTTGAATATCACCAAATATGACGCTGCAGATCCGAGTGGCCGGCCTGTGCTGCTTCCATGTCAGATAACGAGCGACTGATTGAGGCACTTCAGAAATTGTCTCGGAAGAACTGCCTGAGGATTTTCTATTTTTTGTTTTTTTGCTGCCCAACATAAAATGTATCCGAAGGAAGAATTGGCTAATTTTTATGTTTAATCTGTAAATGAAAAGAACCAGAAAGATGACCTGATTGATATCCGATGCATGCGGAAATAGATGATGAGGGTAAACTTGTGACGTTTTTAACGAGGTCAAGCGCAGTGCGGAATGTGTTCCCAAAAAGATGGTTAAGACTTTTCACATTACTATTGTTTTTTTTTTTTGTGTCATTATGGCAATAAACGCCACAGATTGTCTTCTTCCTGTTCTTTAAAGTTCAAAGGTCGACAGTTTAGACGCTTCTCCTGCTTATGCTCCGTCCTCAGCTGTATTGTATTATGCCTTAGTATCTTGGTGTTCTTTGTTTCATTTCCGTTGTATTTTATACGGAAACTGGAAAGTAACTAACGGTTAAGTGACTTGCTTAGGGCATCAACATGTGACAGCAAGAAACTGGAATTGCATCAAACTCCACTCATCCAGCGTCATTCTGTATTTGCATTTTTCCACACAAACAATTATTGGAAGTGTTCTTTTCTGCTCATTTTAATTCTATTTTACAAGTAATGAAAATCTAAAATTCAGCTTCTCTCAAAATTACCTACAATTAAAAAAAGAAGAAAAAATGTTTTCAACTGACTGAAAATGTGCGTGTGCTGCATAGTTCCCTCACAATGACTGGTAATCAGAAAATTGAGCTTTATGCATCTCTGTTTTTTAATTTTTTTTAATTCCGATTGTTGGAACGGAGAGCATAGATTTGATTTTCAAACGAGTTTGGGAGGTTTCAGGTAAGCCTGCATAATTTCAATATGGCAATTTGTTTTTATTTAATTCGCCCAGTTATTAAAGAAGGAACAGTCCTTCCTCATCAGATGAGTGCAGCATGGCTGGCTTTACAGGGTCATCCATCAAAGATGGTTTTTAATTAAGGAAATCTTGCCGTCATAGTAATCACTCTTTGCATACATGCATGCGACTTTCAAGCATCCAATCACAAATCTTCAAGCTTAATTTTCTCTGGCAAAAAATTCTGTCTGTGGCAATCAGCGCTCCGATCTACAGATACCTGGACTGCAACAAACGGTTTGTTTCTTTGTGTCGTTTTTCTGCAGGTGAGAATGCACCGATCGTGATTCAGCCTCAGGCATCCAACGCCCCACAGAGACCCAACATGGACCTGTCGAAGATGGAATGAGTGAATAAATCCATGGATGAGTGAGTCTTTAAGAAGACAAGCTTCACATTATTATTATTATATATATTTTTTTATTTCTTTGGGACTTTGTGTGAACTTGAGATCTCACCAGCTGCTGGTGTTCAAACCAACGTACAGAAAACTTATCGGGCCTTTATGTTTACTTGAATCATGCTTCATAATGGTATTGCCACGGTTTTTTTTTTTTCTTTTTTAATGACAAAGCCTTGCAGATCAAAACCACTGATCTCTCAAAAAAACTGTTTAAACTGTTTGGTTTTGTTTTTTTGCTTGTGCACTTTAAACTCACAGGTTAGTGTAAAAGATGCCATAGTGGTCTGAAAATGTCTCCGCTCAGGATTCCTACATGTGGACTGTTTTGTTTTTTATATAGATATACATATATTTATCAGGCTAATTCAAATTATTCATACTATTTGAGGCCAACCACTTGTCTTCCTGTAAATATTAACGTAGGAATAAATGACCTGATTATTTCTGGGTTGACACATCTGGCATTTCTCTGTCGGGTGATGCTGGTTTATCTGAACTTCAAACGTCTTTTCTAATCAACTTCATGTGAGAGTTGAATGGTGTTCCATATTTTTTTTTTCTTTCTTCACTAAATCTGATGATTTTATGTAACTTACACAGAAAGCCAGAACGACTTCAGCTAGCTACTTCCACCTTTTTATTAGGTAAACTTCGATTAGGCGGCTTAAAAAGGCGTTTACATTATTTATTCGTTTATGGCTTGGTGAGGTCATCGGTGTCACTCATGGGCACGTATGAGATCACGATATGATGACTTTGAGTGGAAATACTACAGTTTCACAGAAATATAGCGGTATCAATAACGTGTATTTATTTTCATTTTGATGTGTAGTTTTAAGTATAAGTGGATAATAAAGCCATAAAATTTAGGGGCTGGTTACAAGGAAACATCCATTTTTGCCAGCTAGCCACGCTGCCACCTCATTCTGCCAATGACCAATCATACATGAATAAATATAGCTTGTTTTTGTGACCACAAATGTTCCCAAACATCCAAATTCTTCTTTTTCTTTTTAAAAAGATAAAATATAAAATTGCTGGAGTTGTCCTTTAGCCTCCTGACCACCAAGGTGCAGCACCAGCTGGGTGGAGAGGTTGGGCTGCTCTACTGCGCTCACCCTTACAAACGGTTAGAAAGACATGATGAGAAATGTTCGTGGTTTTGAAATTGTAACTTTTAACGTTTATCCATCACCGTTCTGTGTCTCCATTATTTAGCAACAACACCGTAGTTGTGCAGTTTGCACTGAAAGGCTGTAGCTTGGAGAGAAGGTAAGGATTTATCTGGTCTCAGGGAAACACTTCGAAAACTGACCTGCAGGGGGAGGCAGAGGCACACTTTCCTTTTAGTATTTTTAATTAAAGGATTCTGCTTCTGATTCTCTGAACTTGTAGTCTGCAAAGTTTATCGGGCACTTGGATAAGATGCAGTTATGTAACCAAAAGCTAACTGCTCTATTGAAAATATGACTTTTATTGTACAAAACCAAGAAGTTCCTGGAGGTGTCGAAGGTAATTTTCTGCAGCAGCACCATTTTGAAATGAGCCATCACTACAACAGGAATGTTATGAGTCCAAGTGTTTGGTGAATATGTTACCCTTTTCACAAAATACCGTTTTGTTTTCGGTTTGTTTAAACCATAAAACTTCTCTTTCTTGAATCTGGTGATGGGATCAAAAAGGTTTGTTTTTTTTTTCTTTTGAAGTGTATATTGTAAGTTATTCTGTGAATTCAAAGCTGCATTTTTTTGATTCTTTTTTTTTTTGGCTGTGCGCTGATGTTAAATTATATTTCTTGACTAGGTTCACATTATATTTTTATATTAATTTTTTGCCTCATGTCTGGATTTGCCAGGGGTCTGTACTCTTTCTTCTACTGTCTGCATGAAATAATGTATATAAAAAAAAAAGTCTGTATAATTCCTGGAAATGACTTTGAAGTGCCTGAATATATTCTTATGCTGTTTCTTTCATTTTTATTAGAATATTAAATGATTTTAAAAAAAAATTTTTTTTTGCCTCAATATTCCAAATATTTTTCTACTTTTTAGCATTTTTGTAAAATTAAAGCATAATAAATGTACGATGAAATAAATTTTTGGGCTAATATGAAAATATTTGAGTGTTTTTTTTGTATTGCACCCATCATTGGCTCCTGTAGCGCTCCACCCTTGCCAGATAACGTGTGTTAGAACAGGTGCCAGGTTTCCAAGCTTTACTTCCACCTGACAGTATGGCCTTGCCGTCTGACTCGGAAACAGATCTCCTCATTGAGACTTACCTGGAGCCTCTCACCAGGTGCCTGTTACCGTCTCGTCTCGACATTTCAGCACGGTTTGCTTCTCCAGTGTCGACTGAAATGTTGTGTCACCTGGCAGGTCGAGTCCAACGGGGATTAGGAATTCAGATTCGGAGCTCAGTGAAGACGATTGCAGCGTGGAGCAGGAGTTGAGCGATGCGTTAAAGTCTGACAATAAGACAAGACGCGTGGCCAGAAGGAAGCTCCTCGTCGCGTGCGCCGTCAGCCTTGTTTTTATGACCGGAGAGGTGATCGGTGAGATGCAAGTAATTTCCTGATTTCCTGTGGCTCTTTATTTTTATTTTTTATGAATTCTCTTGAAAGAACATGCTGGATTTATCTTTAGGATCTCGTGTTTAAAGAAATGGGGAAGAATGTCAGTTCTAATAAGGTTTGAGCTGAAATAAAAACGATAAGATGCTTTCATTTATTTATTTTTTGTCCTCCAGGCGGATACGCGGCTCACAGTTTGGCCATCATGACGGACGCGGCTCATCTTCTGACGGACTTTGGCAGCATTGTGATCAGCATCTTCTCTCTGGAGGTTTCGTCCAGGCCTCGAACTCAAACCATGACTTTTGGCTGGCACCGAGCAGGTGGGACTGAGCGAGAGCTGCCAGCTTTCTATGGCAAAATGACACATTTTCCATCATAAAATGTGTGTATGTTTCCATATCTGGAAACATACACAATTTGTTTCTTTTACTGTAATTTGAAGACTGAAAATGTAGATATTAATACGTTGAGATAAGAGTTAATGGTTCGTGCCTGCCTGATATCCATTTTGAACATATCCATTAAAAAAAAATAAATTCAATTATACTTCCTGTTTCTGTCAGTGTCCTGCTGTGTTACTGATAATTGCCCATTTACAGTTTATTCATGACTCTATACAATTTACTTTAAATCTACTGATTCTTGTCGGAAGCGAAACAAACTCCCAGCATCACAAATCCTCCACCATGCGCTTCCTCTTATTCAAGCAGTCTCATCTGACCTAATTCAGTCTGGTTACTAGTGGCTAACAGAACGAGGCAAATCTGTGTCAGGTCAAATTTATACACCGAGAAAACGGGAAGCGACTGGTTACTATTCCCACCAAAGAAACTTTTGATACATTTTAAATGACTGACAAAATAAATGGTAGAAAAATAACTTGCTCTAATAGGATTTTCTATAAACATCAGGCTACTCCAGATGTTCAGTAACATCTGAGCTTTCACATGTTTAAAGACTCGGCTGTTTGGCTGTGCAGAGATTCTGGGGATGTTCTTCTCCATCGTGTCGGTCTGGGCCGTGACGACGGTTCTGGTCTTCTCGGCCGTGCAGAGGATCGCCGAGGGAGACTACGATGTCGACGGTCAGATCATGCTGGTGACCTCGGCCTGTGCCGTGGTCGTCAACGTTCTGTGAGTGAGCCATGATCATTTTAGCCGAACGAACCCTGTTCTTAAACTTGGGGTCCCCACAGCTGCTTGAAATCCTAGAAAGTGCTGGATATTCATTCTGCACTGTTTTGTAGTGAAGTGCAATCTAGCGTTTGATTAAAAAACCTAAATTTGTAAAACGTTATCTACAGTTGATACCAGATATTTTCATGCATCTAATAAAAAGTCTGACAAGACTTTTCTGGTTTTAGGCCAGTTTGAATTACAAAGATAATTCCTGTTTGCTAACTGCTAGAAAAATTTGTGACATTTTTTTTTCTTGTAACTATCTTTGCATCTTGTGCTTTAGCATTTATTTGAGCAGGAACATCATTTATTTTAACCTGATTTGTTAGGATTGTTTTTATGAAATATTTATTTTTCCAAACAGCTCAATTTTGTCAGTTGATGTGAGACATGTCTAAACATAAATGTTATATCTTAGTTTTCTTGCTGTAGACATTAACAACAGTAATAGATTATGTCTCGTAATAATGAATTGAAACAGTCTTTTTTTTATTTTTATTTTTTTTAAAGTTCATTTGGATTGTTTTTTACCTCCAAAGTGGTGCTGGAAAAGTTTGATAACTCACCTTGAAAATGCTTGAATCAACAAGGAAAACTGTGCGAACCCTGTAACTAACGTGGACCTTTAACTTGTGCAGGATGGTTCTGATTCTTCATCAGTCTGGTGCCTCACATGGCCACAACCACGGGGTCCCCGTAGCGCAGAGGGACAAAGGAACTCGGGGTCGTCACCACGGCAACGCAAGTGTGAAGGCGGCCTTCGTCCACGTGTTGGGCGATCTGCTGCAGAGTGTCGGTGTCCTCCTGGCTGCTGGCGTCATTCACTTCTGGGCGAGTTTCAGTAAAATCCCAGAGCAGAGTAACGTGTCCAGACGTATCCTCTCATGTCCCAGCTTCTGGTTCATAACTTCACTTTGACTGAAGACCTGCTGTGTGTCTTTTGGTTTGGGAAAAAGTATTTCTACCCCTTGACTTTTCCTACATTTTGCCACCATAAACACAAACGTATTTCGTTGAATTTGAAAACGGACGCTTAACTTTTATACATTATTTTTGCCATAGACTGCTAAATAGAAGTGGATATTTTATTGATATAAAATATCAATAAAGTCAATATTAAGTCTGTATCGGATATATACTTAAGTTTTAGATTCCCTCTTGAAATTTTTAGTTCATTTTTGTATTGTAATATCTCTGATCTACCTCAAAACAGTTTTGATTTTCTAGCAAAGGACAATTTTCTGCACTTTATTTAGGAAAGAAATTTGGACATGCACACAAGTTATGGTTACAAGGTGTTAATGTATTCTGTAGAAATTTGTAAAACCAGCCCAATTCTGTCATTGGATAGAATAAAATAAATCAAACAAAAACACCTAAAAGTCAGAAGTTTGCCAATACAGTATCAATATCGGTAAAACTGGCACTATATTGGCTCAAACCCAAAAAAATGTAATATCAAACACCAGTGTTGTCCAAAGTCTACCGCACTTCTATATAGTAAAGAATAATATTTTGTATTCTTTGAGCTTTTGAGACACTAATTAGCTGTTCCTGGTTGTAAAAACAATTCATTGTTGCCAGGGTTACAGAAAGAGGGGGGGATCTTTGCAGGTCACCATCCAAAACGGAAGGGAATAATTATCTAAACATGCAAGCAAAAAACATTATAATAAAGAACAAATCAGAATTAACGCAGCTAACCTGCTACCTCAGCAAATTGCATAACTCAAGTTTGTGGTTATGTGAACAAAAAGTTTCACAAAGTACTTCATACGTACATTAGCAGCCTTTTAGTGCTTTATTGTTGACCTCAGCTAATAAATATACTTTCTCGCCGACAGCCTGAGTGTAAAGTGGCAGATCCCATTTGCACCTTCCTGTTCTCCATCGTTGTCGTTGGGACGACACTTCCCATCTCAAAGGACGTGTTCAGGATACTGATGGAAGGTAAATGCTTTGCTCCGCATGTGTTGCTGCTGACTGGAGCTTCTTGACAGCAGGCGCCGTGCCGTCTTTCTGCCCGTGTGTTGATCTTTAGGCGCTCCTCAGGATGCCGGCTCCGTTAGAGAGCAGCTGCTGTCCGTGGGAAAGGTCAAAGCTGTTGACGCTTTGCACACATGGAGCCTCAGCATGGACCATTCTCTGCTTTCCGCGCACATCAATATAGGTTAATAGACATAAAACACGCCACAGAGGTGTTTAAGGACCCACTTCATCATAGTCAACAAATGTCTGTCTTCACAGATGAAGATGCGGATTCACAGATCATCCTCAGGAAGGCAACAAAGCTCCTTCGCTCCAAGTTTGGTTTCTCCAGCATCACAATCCAAGTGGAGCGATGCAAGGCTTCATCCAAAAGATGATTCTGATTGGCTGCTCCCTCTGTGGCAACCAGCTGCAGCTTGTTTTAAAAAGCTGCCTCCATTATTTGGAGTACGCATAAAGTTTTCACCCAAACACCATGGAAATGAATGTCATTATTCCAGGATGAAATATATATATATATTTGAGTTTATTGTTGGCTCAAATGACAGGAAGTGAATAAATAAATATGCCCCCTGCTAACATTTGGCTAATTTGTTGTAAGTCGATCTTCTTTGTCGTTAGTAAAGCTTACTTAAATTGGCTGGTTACCTGGACAACACTTTTGTAAGCGTTGCGCATAAGCTTTCAATTGGTTTTGCATTTTATTTTTTTGTAGAGAGACAATGAATTTTAATCAATGCAGCGTAAATATGAGATTGTAGCCAATGTTAACTAAATTCGTACAATGACCAGACGGGTTTTCTCAAAGGAGAGACTATATCTCTAAAATATACATATTAATACATCAAACGAATATACAGTATTTACATAAATGTAAGAAACCTAAGCAAGATTATGTCATCCTGTATTCCACTTTTTGTACATACAATTTCCCTTCTGAAGCAAATTTCGGCATGACTAGTTCAAGTCAGGGTTGGTTTTGGCAACATTTTTCTCCATAGACAACACGGTCAACGCAGCGAGATGATCCAGTTTACGATGCCAATTCAAATCGAAGCTATAAAAAAGTAGACAATTATATTACGTAGGGCCTCTTTTGAGGTGTGCTCCCCACTTTTTAATAATCCATGCTGTTTGAATAAAGGAGGCAGGGAAAGTAAAGCATTAGCTAGCAAAACTTAATGTAACGAAGCTTTGTGATGTTTGGCTTAGCTTTCACCTCCAGTGTTCTCTTTAAATTTATACGCAGCTTCACCCCCCCCCCCCTCTCTGCAATAGTAATGCTCGATGAAAACGTAAACATTTTGTGTATTTATTGAAAATGAGAACTTTACAAAAGTATTCACACTTTTCACTGAGATCTTGTGGGAGGTAACGTCTGTATTCGTGGCAAAATAAAGGTTTCAGGAAAAAAAGCAGGAATGTGGCAAAGAGCTGAACATGCCTGCTGGACTCAGAAGGGTTAATGAAACATCTGTGATGCATTAAAACATGTTAAAACGACATTCGGACAGAAGTAGCACTTCCTCCTTTTTGGTTCTGCAAGTGAGTCAGAGGCAGGGCTCAGAAAGAGGAAAACAGAGGCAACGAAGCATTATTCACCGTCTGTTCAGGTTTATGTTAAAGAACAATAGATTCAGAACATGGCGGCTGTAAACAAACCCACTTTGAGGAGGCAGCAGCTGAGAAAACCCTCAGGACTCTCGGTATAAAAAATTTAAAAAAATCAGCGAGTTCCACTCACTCAACCATAAGGCACCACAGAAATAAACTTTTTATTCTTACTTTTGGGCTAAGGAGAGTTTTTGTTTAATCTACATAAAGATTTTTTTTTTCTTGCTGCTTTTCTTCAGATAAAGCAGAACAATCATAACAGTGGGTTTGCCACAATAAATGGCTAAAGATTTGAATCCATCAGGTGTCGCCGTGCATATTTTTTTGGTATACTTTGGAGTTTTGTGTTGTGCTTTAGCATCATCAAGAAGAGTTTATTCTGTTACGGTTCAGATCAGGTGGAGTGTTGTCCCTCCCGACACATAATAGGGAGGTTATACAGTACAAACAACAGATTGGCTTAAAGGATATGCACCAACTATTCGATCCTAATGGAGATTAAAGATGGAGTTAGTCTCTATAGTTAAACATTTGATTAAGACAACCATAGCTGCTATTGGGATACATTTTGTTCTGTTTTTTCTCCCCCATGTAACAGTTGAAGAATAAAAAGGAAACTTTCCCCCCCATTGACAGGATGCCGGCTCCGCCCCCATGCGGAAGTAGAGCAGTCCTCTGACTGTTAAGGCAGACTAACGGACCTCGATGCCTTACTCTAGACATTTTTTTGAGTCATTTTTGCCTTATAAACCAACACTGAGGCAAAGACGCCAGGCAAGAAAATTCTGTAAGCAGCAAAAATGTTCGTTTGTGCTGCTTTGAAGATATTAATGAAAGGTTAAAGGTCAAAAGGTCAACCAGTCCCCCGACTTTTATGAAATGGTATGAAACGTTTGCACAAACCAGCACAAATGTAGTAGAGTTAATTGACACCCATTTTGTCTGATTGGAAGAAGGTGGGGGGCTGGTTGACCTTTGATGACCTCTAGAAACATTTCTTTATATCTTTAAAATGAAAAAATGACAAAAATTTTTGCTGTGCAAACGTTTGACACCAATTTTGTCTGATTTGAAGAAGGTGGGGGGGCCCAACTTCACTCGGGTCTGAATTTAGGGTCTGCATACACATTTGAACATTTTAGAATCAAACTAACAGATTTCCTTTTTTTTAACTATGGAACGTCCTTTTTCTATAAAAGGTGGAGAATAAAATAAAAATCAGTAATACATGACTGAAAAACCATCTTCGGCTCCGTTTTTTCTCTTCTCCGCGCTCTGCTTCACGCTGTCATGGTTGCTAGGCAACAGGAGTTACGTTGAGGTGGGACTTGTCCGGATTCGCAGCTTTTCCCTTCCGCTTGACGTTCATTCGCAGCCTGTGAAGGATGCAGACCCTGAATTCGGACACAGCTGTTAAATCTTAGCATGGAGCCCTGAGCCGTTAGCACGGAGCTATCAGTAAGTATCGTTATGACAAAACTGGGATGGTTACTACCAGTTACCTTCATGGTGCTGACATAAATGGTTGTTCCTATCCATGATCCATTTCTTGCGATATTCCAGACTCCGTTTTGATTTTGGAAATGTAATAAATTGTATTACGCACTCTGTGTGTTCTGGGTGACGGCTATTGGGGGATGCTTATTACCCACTGACAACTTAGACCGTGATTATCTATTATTTTCCTCAAGACCTCTCTGACTGCAGCGTGTTTTCCACGATGGATACTGTCAATATTGTCAGAGTTCTGTACTTGGAACGCTGATTGGTCAGTTGCTGAAAAGTGCCCTGGAATGATTGGAGGATTGCTCTACGTCAGCATGGGGGCGGAGCCGGCGTCATGTCAACTGTTCCAACAAGATACAAAAAAATAATAATAATGTCGACGTAACACAAGTCTTCACTGCTCAGGGTTGGGGCGTCCGTCCTTCCAGTAGTTCCTGTACGCCTCCTGGAACATGTTCTTGCAGGAGATTTTGGCTTTCAGCTTTGAGCAGATGAGGAAGGAGCCGCCCATCTTCCTGTGGAGGGAGTAGGTCTCCTCCGGCGGTGGCGTTAGGCGCTCCCGCAGCATCACGGGGATGAGCCTGTGGATGCGCTCCGTGGTGCTCTGCTCGCCGAAGTCGAACGGCTCCCGGGAGCTGAAGGCCTCGCCGAGGATCATCACGGCGTCCACGTGGGCGTTCTCCATCGACTGCGAGAGAGGAAGAGCAGAGGCCGAGTTGATGTTCGGGAGGGAACAACGTTGGAAGAAAAAAGAAAAAAGGCAACACTTTAAGGAGACGTGTAAAGCAGGGAGGCTTCCGATTGGTCGCTCTCTTTGAGCTGAGGCTTAAGTGTACAGAGGTGTAAAACAATCCAACGCTACAAGAGGAACAGATGGGGCCCCAAACAACGGCCCCAGGCCAAAATCAGACTTGTGAAGCTCATGAACTGAAAGACGACTGGGGAGGAAACCAAGAAGATTCTCAGAGGAAGATAAAGAAAAGGTTTAATCAGGATGGATAACTGGCTTAAAAAGGAATGAAAATATCCAGTAAATAGGAAATGGTGTCTAGCAGCCGTTTACGTGGCGTCAGCTGGTCACGTTTGTGTCTTTTAGAATCAGTTTCCACAAGACTGATGGACTGGTGCCAGACGAACTGCTTCACTCTGCTGAAAGCACATTCTGACTCACTGCGGTCTGGTTTCTAGTAACATGGCTACAACGAGTCATCTGATTGGCTTTTACGTTGGCCGGGAAAAAGAGCACAAACCTGGTGATTTAGCAGCAGGAGCCGCGATCGGAAAATCCGGCGACAAATTGGTTTGCGCAGCTGAGTTGTTTTGTACAGAGCGAGTCGCGTTTTAGAGGAGGAAAATAAAGTTCAGTTTCAAGATGTCAAAATTATTGCTGCTCCAAAGGTAAAAATAAAATACATATACATTTTCATGGGTCAAATAAACCTTTTCTTTGGAGTCTTATTTGTTTCTAAATGTCTAAGCCTTCTACTTTCTTATAATCTTGATGATTTTGGTTTACACATTATGAAAGTCCTACAATTCAGAAAATTAGAATATTATATAATCAATTTAAACAAATTGTGTTCATTTCAATGGAGTCGTTTGGTCAGACCGAGAGACGGGTTAGAGGCTCAGAAAACTTTTGCAGGTGTGTTGAGTTAATTAGCTGATTAGGATGTGACACCAGGAGTCTCCAACTATTTCACTACATCCCAATTTTTTAAGACATTAAACTTTGGGTTCTCAAAAAGCCATAATTTAAGAATTCTCTTTGTGTTTAGCCCCGAATAGTCAATAATGTGCAGTTTAAGCTGTTTATGCAAAGAGAAATTTTTAAATAGATCAAAACAAAATGACTTTTATGACTAACACTGAGGGTTAGCAGACATAAAATCACAGATCGTTCACCAACAACACAAAGGGACTTAAAAATCCCTAGTAGTAGTTTTTAAATAGTGCTGTGAGCGTTTTTTTTTATTTTTATTTTTTTATATGTGTTTGACTCTGACCTGACCTTCTGGCAACTATTAAACTAACTGGAGGTCCTCTAAATGCGCAGCCCAGATAATTAGAACTAAACGAAGAAGAAAAGCTCTCCGTCAGCGTGATAACTCACCAGAAACACAAACGACAGGGAAACATGGCCACAAATAAACATCGAGACCGAGAGGGGGGAAAAAAAACGCCTCCGATTGAATTTCATATTGGGCCGCTGATTACTATTACAATTAAACAATTATTGTACTAAAATAAATCTCAAAATTATTTAAAATCCAAATTTGAAATGCTTAAAAAAAATAAATCCAACATCCAGACAGCAGGAAGTTCAGCTGATTGTTGGTGAAAAACAACCAGAGCCTCTTAAATGAGCTTCCTGCTTCTGACTGGATGTTCGACACACCGACGCTTTTCTTGTCTTCGCGACAAAGAGACTTGGTCCAAAACAACTTCATTACGGCCTCTTGTAGTTTAATAAGAGTTTCTCACCTTTGTCTCATATCCTGTGAGGAACTTCATGTCTCTCGATCGGAGCAGGACGCCTTCTTGGTTCTGATCTGCAGCTGCTTTAATGATCTGAAGGCACAAAATGATCCAAACATAAAGGTTGGGTTAATGGAAATTTAAAATAAATAAATAAATAAAGATTCTAACAGCACAACTTTCAACAAACTAGAACTTTATTATCAAGCGACTCTAGAACTGCATTGTGGTCTGAATGAACTGAATCAGGATGAAATGGGTGAAATATAAGTCCAGCACATGACTTAGAAGCTGAATATTTATGTAAGAGTCTAAGTAAAACCTTTTAACTAAGCTGTTCAATTGATACCATTCCTCAAAATGTCATTACAAACTGATAAAAGTGATTATATATATGCATATATATAGATATCTATATATATATCTATATACATATATATATATATATATATATGTAATTGCTTAAGTGATCATTTCATTCTTCCTGTGGTAAAGTCATGAAACTCTACAACGCCTTAAACAGACCTTGACTTCTGATTGGCTAACCTGAACAGCAGTAGAGCTGCGGACCAATCTCCTCGTCCGTAGCCGTGTTAGTCCCACCCACTCACATTACTGGGTGCAGATCAATTCATTGGACTATGAAATAATCAACAAATCATGACATTTAATTCTAGTGAACAATTTACACATTTAATCATTCAACTACCGTATATTCCAGACTACAAGGTGCATTATCAATCAACCAATCAAATTTATAAAGCACCCTTCATTCTAAAAGCAGCTTAAAGTGCTGCACCGATCAATGAAAACAATTACCCACCTCCCATGGAAAAATGCACAAGCTACGTGAAAAAAATCCAATTCAGAAAACGCAGTTAAAAAGAAGAGTCTTGAACCTCTTAAAGACATTTTCCTTTTTAGTCAAAAATGTGTCATCATGACAAGGGGAACAAAAATCATGAGTCGCTCCTGACCAGCCAAACCAGGTAAAAAATACAGCAAGTACTTTGAAATAACTTATTTATTTAAGGTCATCGTAGATGATCTTTATTGAAGGTTTTCTTTTTCATTATTATTTTTAAAACCTGTCTCTTATTGTGCCACTTTTGGCCCTCTATGACACTCTGAACCTACTTCCTCCAGATAAATAAACTGAACTGAATACGTTTCAACTTCCTTGTTACAATGCAACTGATGTGAAAACAGAAACAATTCCCCTGCTTTCTGTTTTTATTATGAGTTTCTGTCTGAGCTGAATAAATAATAAAGGATTTGTTTTTGTTTTGTGCTCCTTTAAGACTAAGATGAGGCCATCCTCCTCCCACAGAACGATGGCTGTTCTTATTCCAGTGGATTCGCATCCACTCAAAGAGATGTGCTGTCCTCCTGATCAACAAATAAACCCAAAAGGAAAGTTTAAACGCTCAAGACTTTCCCAACCATAACCACAAATATTGTATTTACTCGCAAAGTGTAGCGTTTTTTGTTTTTGACAAAGAAAAAAGGGCCTAAGAATGAACCTGGAGCCACAAACATGGAGAAGTCTTTATAATGTATTATTTGTCAGGCAGTTCATGGACTACTAAAACCAAATACTGTCAAATTTTACAAATTCACGCAGTCCATTTTTGAACATGTTTTTTTTTTTTACTGCAAGACAACAAACACCTCAGGAACTAAATGCGGTTTTATTTCATGAAAAAAATTTTTTAAATATTTTTTATTAATAAAGAAGTGCGCAGAGGCCAGATATTTTTTTTAAATTATTTGACCACTGAACAGCAGCAGTGAAAACTAAAAGTTTGACTCCCACACTACTTACCTCGATGTAGCTGTCTGTGAATTTCTTGTCAAATCCTCTTGTAGCTCCAAAGTCCAACAGCGCGACCTTGAAACAGGGAAACGAGACGACCCGTCACTCACCGCCAAGACGGGAAGACATCTTCCAAAAGGTTAACCGACCTTATGGATCTGTGGGCTGTAGAAGAAGTTGGACCAGTTTGGATCGGTCTGCATGAATCTGAACTCAAACAGCTCCCTGAGGCATAAAATCAGGATCTGCTCACAGATCTGGGGAGTGGAAACAAGCAACTATCAGGAGTTATATTAATATTAATGCTAGATAGTAACATCTGCTACTCATAAGGACAACATCAACCAGACTGGAACTTTCCACCTAAAAAAACCATAATGGATCGATTATGAAATAATCGTCAACTAATTTAGTAATTGATTAATTGTTAACTGGAGCACAAAGACAAATATCAGTAATTAAGACAAAAACTTTACAAAAAAATACACACATTTTGGATTTAAGATAAAAGAATAAAATCTTTGTTAATATTCTCTACCCAAAACTCTTAAAGCGGCATAGTTTTAGCTTCTCCTGGTTTAAATTCTGTGAAAAACAAATAAATACAAATAAATCTCATATTAAATACATTTTTCTATTCAGTTATTGATTATTCCAAAAGGTAATCAATCACCAGATTAGCAATGCACTGCATTGATGTGAAGTTAAGCACAAACGGAACAGCTTTTCACATGCCGATGTTAGAAATGTTTCTTTTATCTGCAGATGCATCCATTGCTGCAAATAATGAAGCTTTTTTAAATAAGAAAACAAACATTTTATTGCCTAAAAATTTCTTATTTAAAAATGTAATTGAATTATTTGTTGATTTGTATTTCAATATATTTTATATTGTACAAAATAAGCTTACATGGTTAAATGAAAACTCTGCAGAAATGTACATTTTTAAAAAATGATTAATCAACAGAATATTCAATTACCAAATTAATCGTTGGTTGCGACCTTGTTTTTCCACAGGTCTGCTGCTACAGGAAGTCCTCGAAGGATTCTGTGGAGGAACTTATGTGTCGCCACCTTTATTCTAAAATCCAGGTGTTATTTTGCTTTTACTGAGCATTTATAAAAGTATTTTGTGCTGTTTTAATGCGAAGGTAAGAAGAAAACGAAAGTTTGCGGTTATGCTGTGGAAATAAAAGTCCAAGGCCGTGAAAACCTTTGCAGATCAAACCCGGTCATCTTTCACACTTCAACAACGGCCGATCCGTTGACGGACCGGCACGGCGTGCCCCGAATCTCCGAGGCGTACCTCATTCCTGAGCTCCTGAGGAAGATCCGTGGCCTTGTCCAGGGGGAAACCGGACACCAGCGTTGTGGTGAGGACCCGCTCCCTGCTGAGCTCGTCAATCACATCGGGCACGTAGAAAAACGGGTGATCCTTCAGCAGCTGCCTGCCACGCAGAGAGAGGCGCACATGGTCAAATATAAAAGGACACAAAGATCGGGCCGATTTCCACGAATGCTCCCGACTGTAAAGTATGTTAATCGGTGAGCTGTTTGTGGTCGAACCCAGAGCTTACAGCTGACCCAGCTGTAAGTCTGCACCAAACTCCCCAGAGAGGTTCCTCTCTGTCCGCAGAGAAATACCTCAGTGTTGACTCTCGTCCGCCGACACTGAGCAGCCGTCCTAATGTGAGGCTAGAGTGCTTTTGTCCAATAAAACAAAACCCAGGATGTCAGGCTCAAAGCTATCGGTGGCATTTTTAAAATCCTAGTTTGTATATCTTTTTATATTTTGATGAAATTGTCAGCCTTTTCCTCTGCTCAACTCCCAGCATAAATCAACTCAAGCTCTTGGGAAATTAACTGATTGTCACTGAACGGGGCGCAGCTCTGCAGGCTGCAGCGAGGGAGCCTGAAAAACACGGAGGGTAAAGAGAGAAGTGGAGGCCGGTGTCTTTTCAACCCCTCAGATGTTCAGGTTAAGTTTAAATAACAGAAACTACTCTGGCAGACAATTTCCGTTTCAAAACTACAAACAGTTTCAGACTCAGATTTCAAAGAGGGACTGAAAGTCAGCGGAGACGTTTGAACTTTGAGTTACTGCACCTGGAGGGATGTTAAGGCTTTACTATCAGAGCAGCTGAAGCTTTAAAAGAGCCAAAACTTTGCACAAACTCAACATGACATGAAAAAATGAATGTATCCTTGTATATAAGAAGATAGCCACCCAGTTGATTATTTTCTTATATGGGCCATAAGACTTGCTTTTGAGTTTCTACTTACTCCAAAATTAAGATGAATGCAAAAACACTGCTAATAAATGGGAATCGATCTTTTTTAGACGTAATATTTTTTTCCTTTTAGAAAAAGTTCTCTCTAAAATCCTTCAAGGAACTACAACTGGCCCTCGAGCAACACTTTGGATACCCCTGCTTTAACTCATTATCAGTTTTACTACCTCAAGCTTTTTTTTGTTTTTTTTTTTTTGTTGTTGTAATTTAAGATAATTATAAATCATGATTTGCTCTTTTCTGCACAACAGACAATAAATATCTCCCAGTTATCACAATGCAAGCAAATATAAAATACAAAATGTAATATGAGAAGCTGAATCAGAAATGTTTCGATTGTCATTTAATTAACTTCTAAAAGATTGACATAAACATATTATAATATCTGCCATAAAAAAAAGTGAAGGACTTACTGAAACTTTCTGGCACAGTTTGCCTCCCTTATGTAATCACACTCCCAAGCTAGCTCACGACTCATGACCTCAATAAGATTTTCTGGAAACAAACCTGTGAAATGGAGGTGAAAAACAGGGAATGGGGGCTGTTGTACATGACAAGGTGTTCTTGGTTGGCACACAGGTATTATCAGGCGTGACCCGCCTGCACACAATGGCAGCTGTTATCTTATAGGCGATAAAAAAACAAACAAACCCTCCAACAATGTTACCTTCAGGCAGAGCGTTGCTTAAACTCAGTGCAGTCATGATGTTATTCACGTCGCTCTTTATGCTCTTGGCGATTCCCGGGTACTGGCGGAACATTTGGGCATCAGTTTGCAGTTCGCGGGCACAATGTACTCACATAATCCGCCCCTGCGTAAACGCCGCACTCACCTGGATCTTCATGGCCACCTCTCTGCCATCCTTCAGCCTCCCGAAGTGAACCTGACCTATGGAGGCGGCTGCAAATGGCTTCTCTTCGAAGTACTCCAGGCTGTCTTTCCAGTACGGGCCCAGATCACTAGTGATGATTTTCTGGAGGTAGATGAGGAGACATAAAGGCTCTAGTGAAGATGCTGGGAGCAAAATCATTTTTTCTGTACTGCTAATTGAAATAATTGTACCATCATTTGTTTAGTGGGCATGAAGTCTGCGCTCTGCCGGACCCGCTCGAAGATCTTAGCCAGCTGAGGGTTGATAAAGGCGTCGTCTGATGGAGGAAAATGAGAAAACAAATGTAAGCTTTAACATTCAGCAAGCCACTGGGGTTAAATAAACTTGAATCCCAGTCCTTGTGTAAGTTTGTTTACTGCCTGATCCAGTAAAAGCTTTAGCTAACAGGCTAACACCTTTATCTTTATACCTCAAAAGATATAAGAGTTACATACAACTTTAATTGTCTATTTGATTTTAAAAAAAATTAAAAAATACACTTAGGCAAAGCTAACTGAAACCTCTCCCAGCTACTAGCTAGATTTTTTTAGCTTCATTTACCTAACAGCAAACGCTAAATGTGGCTTTTTCTATATTTAGCAAATATTTACATTTATGTCACTGCTCTATGAACTGTATGTATTTTCACATATTTAAGTGAGAATTTACTGTATACAGTGGAAAAGACTCACATCAAGCTAACAGAAACAGCTATTAGCTTTTTTTAGCCATATGCTTAAGCTAACTGTAGCTTCTATATGAACTCTAAACTGTTTTGAGTGCTGATCAGCTGGACGAAAAAAGAATATTTCACTCTTTCTTTGCTTATAAGAGAAGTTTTTTCTTTTATAGTGACTGTAAAAAGCACCAACCGTCACTTTGTTTTGACACACGTTTTATTAAGTTGCCAAGAAGAACATGTGTTCTATGTAGATTAGCTAATAACTTGTATTCAATACCTGATGGGTTATCAATCAACATTTTTATTTATAACATGTGGGCAAAGTCTACAAAACCCTAAGAGTAGGGCTGATGCAGAACAATCAGCATGCTAAGGTCAGGTTAACGGACAAGGTCCACAGCCTCAGCAGTTCAAAGGTCGCATTACAGCATGCTTTAAAATCCATAAAACAAGTCGAGACAGTCTCCTGAAAAATGAAAGGTGAGTTGACCAAAATGTACATTTGCAATTAAAAACATAAATAGAAGCTGCAGAAGTAGAAATATAATAAAAATGCATGCTTAACATGATTTTCTCCCCTAAAATTTTTCTATTTTTAAAGGATTTACTGGTTCTAGTGCTCTTTATTTGATAGGTAATTGACAGGAGGGAGGGTGATGGGGGAGGAGAGGGACCTGTGGCGGGGGTTGCCAGGCTGGGAATTGAACCAGCGACGCCTGTGTTGAGGACTAAGCCTTCCATGTGTGGGTTGTGCTTAACCCCTGCGCCACCACAGCACCCCAAATCTTTTTGCTTAAATGGTTGTTTCCCAAATACAACAAAGGGAACAAGTTGAAACCTGACAGCGAGAAAATGGCCTTTTCAGGAAACAAACGCTGGCGATTGTCCAAGTGGGATTTCGAACGGCTGCAGGAGGGCTTTATCTTTCAGAAAACAGGAGGTTTATGTAATAGACAACAAACGCTTCAGTTATCGAGCTCACATGACAAACACTTGACAGCGGCACGGGCGAAGCATGGGAGCTAAAACAGCAGCCTAATGTAAGCATGCGGTGTGAACACAACCGACCTCGGAGTCGGATTAAGATGCTGCCTACAACAGCTGACAGCTCAGCTGGAATGGCGCTCTGCGTTGAGCCGGCCTGCGGGTTACTTTCAGCGCTGATGAAGGAAGCCAGCTTGTTGGTTAGAGAAACCGAAGCCCCGACAGACGTTAACCGAGGCTTCTTTTACACACGTCCTCATATGGATTTATATTGTGCAGCAGCCTGACTCGTCCAACGGCTCAAGGAGCATCAATAAAACAATCGTTTTGAGAGTTTACAGGAAATTCAGCTTACAGAAAGGAAACTATTTAGCCTCACCTTGAATGCTGAGCATTTGGCCCATTTTCAAAGCCGCTCCTCGAACTTTACAAAGTGTCCGAACGATTCTTTCAGCGTTCGCCTCAGAGAGGAAGGGATTCGAGTCCAGGACGGCCTTTTTGTTCCCTTTGAAAAAACATAAGGAAAAATACATAAAAATACAAAAATGAGCACGTTTCAGAACACATTTGCTGTCTGATTATCTCTGCATGGTGCTTCAAAGAACATCCTGAGGCCGGGTTTTGCCGAGTAGTTCACTGACCCTCAGTAAAGAAGAGGAGGCCAAGTGCCAAACTCTGACAGACTGTAAGCTTCGGTAGCAGAAGTTCCCCGTTTTCACATTAAAAATATGACAGACGTTCAAAAGAGATGAAACAGAAACATCTGATACATACTTTTAGAAGATTTCTGACTTTTACACACCATTACTTCTCATGATATTGGTTATTTTCCCAGCCTTAGAAATCCTAATCACGGTAAGCGTTACAAAGTCTTACGATAAATACCGACACCTGTTGAGCTTTTCCACATTTTGGCACAAATTTTAGAGTATTTTATTTATCTGGCGCGTGTTATAACTTCACATTTAGCTGGCCCCATCTTGATAGAATCAAATGAAATCAAGTGCAGCCAACATGTAAACAGAGTCCACCTGTATATCACAGCTGTTCTGAAAAGATTAATTTAAGAACTTAAGTGAAAAAAACATGGCCTCTACTGCACAAAGTGGTGGCAGCAGTATGCTGTGGGGATGCTTTGCTCCAGGTTGAAGGCTGGAAACTAAATACACGGCAATTCTGGAAGAAAATATGTGAGCTTGAGCTGTTTTGCAAAGAGGAATGGGAAAAAATAGTCGTCTGTAGCCATGCTATATCAACAGTGATAAACAACCAAAAACAGAAGCTTACACACACAAATAAAGACACTGTTTATCAAAAATCCAGAAGCAGGACGTCCCAACATGTCCATCGTCGACACAAACCAAAGTCCAATTGTCAACCCAGAGCTCGTCTTAGTGCTTATCTATCCTGGTGCTGCTCACTGATAAGTCGACTCAAACTAAACTCCTGCTGTGTCAGATCGGCAGCAGATCCACCAGGTCGACAAACTAAACATCCCTTCACTTCCTGTTACCTGGTTGTTTAAGCTTCAGACTCTTCTTAGCCATGTCCGCGATGGCTCCGATGCCGAGTCCGACCGCCAGGCCTGCGGAGAGAAACCACCAGGATAAAACAGAGGCGATGCTCGCCGAGAGCGGAGGTCGAGATCAGCAGCCTGGAAGTCCCACAGGAGCGAGTTGGACTTTGATGACGGAGGCCATCTTAAACCGGGGAGGAGAAACTGAGGCCAAGAGAAAGGTTTTTAAACTAGCCAGATTGTCGGCATGTCCTGGAAACTTTGGAAGCCTGAACTTCCATTCTTGTGAGGGAGCGAGTCAGCAAAAAAAATTAAAAAAAATAATCTGCTGACTAAGACAACAAGTTCACCCTCTCTGAACTAAATCTATAATGAAACTTTGTTCTGTTCACACTTCACTGAAACAAAACTAAAACACTCTGGCTTTCTGGTAGCTGAGGTTTGGACTTTCGTAACACCTTTACTGTTGGTGATCTCCTGCAAACCAACTTGCTATTCTCCCATGAGCCTTTGCAGCTGCAGAGGAAGATTGCACAATCTACTTGCTCAACTTTTTTTCTTTTTCTCCCCAGAAATTATTGCATCACCTAACAGAATGTGAGAGTCGCTAAGAATTATTACAGTTTTGTTTTTTTTTGTTTTTTAAATTTTGAGTCACTGGACTTGTTTGGGAAATGCAAACGTAAAAAAATAAAAGCACAAAAGGAGAGAGAAATCATGTTAGTTTTTCCCCACATACAGGCTTTCCTGACATTTACAGTCACTTAATGTCATCATTTGAAACAGCCACAAAACTTCCAAATTTAAACTACGGTGAGTTAACTTTTAAAGTAAGCTGGTTAAATATAACTTTACCAACTTAAAGTGGCTTTTTGTTTTCACCTTCCTTCAATGTTTACACATCTGCTACCCGTGGAAATATTAATCAGAGCTCCTGTTTTCAAGCTTAACCTTGTTAAACATGATTTATGTGTTCTTTTTATGACAAACAAGTTGGTAGGTACTGAGATTGTTTTCATTTAAGTTCCCAGCACAAACGGCAACAAGGTTCAGGGTCTGGCAGTAAATTGGTTCCCACCAGAACGTTTGCTCTTCTGTGGGTTCCATTGCCCAGGTTTATAACCCAAAACTACATTGGACAAAACAAATGAAGGTTAAGATTCATAAATTAAAAAAAAACTTAAAAATTAAAGCAATTTTTGATGGAAGAAGCAACCAATTTAAAAGATTTAGAAATGTTATTTTGGGGGATCTTATATTAAAAATAGACCTGGAGTCTTTTTCAGACCTAAATTTGAGGATTAGGATTTGAAGGATGTTGGTCGTCTTGTTGGTCAAGTAATGCGACTTCAGTTTGGTCGGTCTTGGAGATGTCTAGTCAAATTTTCAAAATAATCCAGAGACAATCACAGTAGATAGCAGGAAGGCCGAGTGAAGTACTGCAAAGTCGCTCAGTTTTTCTTTTCTTTGCTTTTTCTTTTTAGTTTATGTCTCTAATGGAACGTTTTGGATTTGGCAGCATTTCTGGAAATGTGATTAAAGTAAATATCTATCATTTTTTAGGAAATACCCTGTTCACCGTCAGTAGAGCTAGGTGCACTAACTTCTTTTTTATTTAATTGCAGACATAAGATGCTAAAAAGTCAATTCCAGTTATTTTATGTGTATTTTTGACTCATATAAACTCTGTCTAACGGTCACTGTGTGACATCGTCTCTACCCCCTACCTAAAAAACCTAAAGGCAGATCAAGGATTTTAAAAATAAAAATATTGGAAATCAGCCAAAAATCTCTTGCATAAAAACAAAACTTAAAAACACTTACTTCCAAAATTAACCAGCCTTCCGATCCGTGTGACCGGCACTTTCCTTTCCCGAGCATTTTCACTCAGCTAAACAAAAAGAGGACAAAACTTAAACAAAAGAACTTTTTTTTTTACTTCTTGAATTCATGAGCCGGCATTATTTACTGTCTTTTAAAGACACGGTACCGCTTGTTTATACTGCTTTGCTTCGGTTTTCTTGGCGCTTCTTGCTTTTTCGATGTCCTCCGCCGTCAGCCGCCCCACTGTGGAGTTGTCCTGGTTAAAGAGCCGCGCGTGTCCAGAGTACAGCTGACCCGACCAGCTCTTGCGGTACCTCGTGTGTCCAGCACCGGGTCTCCCGCCGCAGGCCCCATGAGCGTTGCTCACCCCTCCGGCCAATCGGGAGCAAAGGTACGACCCCACGGTGGAGTATCTGAGGAAGTGAGCCGGCGAGGCTCTGAGGACGCCGGAGTCCACCTGCTTGTTGAACGTCTGTCCGATAAAAACAGGAGAGAAGAAGCTGTGACACATGACTCCACTCAGGAACGCCGTTCACTCAGGAAATTAGACAATTAACGAGAAAGAAAAGTGAGGTTGTGGTCTGGTGGTTCTTTAAGGACTTGTATAGCAGAGTAAATAAAGTAGATGTTGAGCTAGCTACCGTTTGCTTTATTAATGTGACACTGACAATTTTCCTCCCCCAAATGCTGATGCGCACTGCTGGCCAGCTTGCTGAAACGGAGCAACTATAAAGAGAAACGTAGCTGTTTCGTACATTTTTTCTGTCGTGAAAAACACTGGTGCTCACTCTAGGGTCGGACGACAGGGTTTAAAAATATAATCTCTTTTTTATATATATTCCAGAGCCGATTTTGTTCTGTTTTTGTTTTTCACTTGCTTTCTTCTATTTTCTAGACTATAAATGTTTTTTTTATTTCAATCAACTTCTGTATGTACAACTTCTGTGAGTTGTACAACGGAGCACTGGGGTTGAGACTTTTTTTTTTTTTAACTTAATTACGAGAACACGGTCAGAATATTCGCAAAATAAACACACATTTTTACCAGAAGAAAGTCCTGGAAAAATTAATTTTGATAAGAAGAAAAGTTTTGAGACCTGGGTGTGTGTGGTGTTCTTTGAAATACGCTGAATCGTTGCTCAATCATCCCAAAGTACTGCTGGTGATGATAATTTGATACTTGTGTGTTAAAAAAATTGACTACTATCTGTAAAACTGATACCAAAGTGTAACTTCACAGTACAACATTCTTCATTTTATTTTCCTGTTAGAGTTCTTATGGAATTACTACTTCATTCTGGTGATATTACAACTTTATTCTTGTCATTAAAAATAAAATAAATAAAAAATAAGCTTTAGGCTAATATTTCACCGTACAGTTGACCTGAATTGAAAACCTGTGGCATAGATAGATAACTTTAATACTCAATATGTTATGTTGTTTCAGCATTAGTAGAAATTGCTGTTGCTTTCTTGTTCGAAATAAAAACAATTGGGCCATCTCCTGCTTTTTTTTAGTTACAAGTGTCAGAAACTGTGATATTTTTACTCAAGGTCATCGAAACATAAGCATCTCATAGCAACCGAAACGAAACTGAAGTATTTGTTTTGGCGCGTACCACCCACTGCGGAAACACACTCGGATACAAAATGTCTGTAACAAAAACTTCTTAGAAGAGACGTTTACAAAAAGAGAAATAAAAATGTTCACTGCAGACCAGGGGTTAGTGCTGCCAGGTTCAGATCTCAACCGTTTGCATCTCGTTGTGAATGTATGGGTTTTCTCCAGGCCTGGGTTTTCTTGCATGTGCAATATAAACATGAAACGTGCTGGAAGAAAATCCATAACAGTTTTTTAACGTTACGACTAGGCCTGTCACGATACCAAATTTTGCCGGGCGATTAATTGTCTCAAAAATTATTGCGATAAACGATAATATTGTTTGAAGACCTTTTTACACCGATTTAATGGAAATGA